>CAEFZY010073085.1:0-45371 GCA_903066815.1 Brachyrhaphis roseni | reverse complement strand
AATGCTCAAACAAAAAGCTATTTATTAATATTTCAACCGGCCCTTTAAGAAGATTCAGATTTTTGATAAGGGCCAAAATAAAAGTGAGTTTGACCCTGTTGCTAAATTTATACTAAATATTTAAATGCTAAGCGCTTTAAACTTATTTTTGTGCAGTACAGTTGATTAAAAATGTATTGCACTTTTTAATCAAGTTTTTAATTTGACCATGAAAGAAAGCTTTATTTAAGTGAGTGCAGAACACAACAAGCCGATTTTCTGGACATAAGTGAAGTTTTTCTGTGAATGTTTCAGAGCCTAGATAAGCTCTGATGGAACAGAATAGAGACTTTAACTTCTGCATCTCTGCGTTGAATGTAAACCAACTTTCTCTCTGATTTCACACTTAGACCCTTGCAGCTCCTCTGCAGCGGCGCCGATTCCCCACTGAGCCTTTTTAAAAACGCTGCAGCCCTGAGGGGCTTTGTGATCATTTTCGGGGCGTTCTTCATGAGAAATACCCCTAATTTTCACTTCACTAAAAATTATTTTAATATAACAAGAGACAGGATGTGAGATAGGGTCTAATTCACAGCATGTTCCTCAGACATTTTCTTTAATTTGCATATTAAAACACCTTTCAGCAGCTGTCATTGTGCACAATGCGTGTTGTTCAGGCAGTTGAGATGCAACAGGGGGGCGAGTCGCTGCAAGTCCCACCTGGAAGATACGCTGGAAGGAAACTCAGAATAATCACAAACTGAAAGGCTTTTTCTGCCGCGCAGCAGGAAAAACATCCAACACGTCCCACAAAAAGGCACAACTGATACGAACAGAAACAGACGATTCACAGCGATTATGGTCAGAAATCAGGCCTGAAAAAGAAATAAAGAAAAATCCACTTTTCACCTCACTGATGCATAATTACACAAAACATAAAAAACAAACCCAAAGGCTGCGATTAAACTCTATAGAAGAATGAAAACGCTACAATGTTTGACTCTAAATTAGAGCAAAACACTTTAGCACTTTACAATAACACATGACCAATAAATAGTTTACAGAAATGTCATTAATTCATCTATAAACACTTCATAAATCATTAATAACTGTTTATTATGCATTGATTAAGGATAAGAAGGAGGCAGAATCTACTGGTTTCTTGCCAAATAGTGAAGCAAGTTAATAATTCACATCCTCTCATTCTCACCCTTAATGCATAATAAACAGTTAATAATTTATAAAGTGTTTATAGATGAATAAATACATATCAATAAATTGTTTATTAGCCGTCTATAAGGGGAGCCCTATTGTAAAGTGGTGTCCACTTTTAAAAACAAAGTTAAAGTAGATTAGTTTTAGAAAGAATATTTTTACTAAAGTAAAAGTAAAAAGTAGCAGTCCAAGAAATTACTCAAGTAAGAGTGAAAAAGTATTTGGTAAAAAGTTACTCAAGTTCTGAGTAACTGATCAAATTATCAGTGATTTAACATTTAAAAATGATCATCAGATGGACCAAAATGTAAAGTTCAGTGGAAATTTTGGTATTTTAAGGACCAACATGACAATAATTCACCTAAGTGACAAAAAATTAAAAAAATCAGACAAATGTTTCCTAATCAGTTTCCTTCAATAAAAAACATATAAACTTTAATAAAAACTGCAGGTTTGTGTCTGTCTGGTGGATTTTAACATGTTTGTTTTTCACTCAGTGGGTAGAAAGTGCAGAAGTTTGTTTACTCTGATGGCGTTTTGGAGCGAAGGGGAGAGAAAAAGAGGATCCATCAACGCTTTGAGTGGACCAGAAAGCCATTAACGCTCTTCAGCAACTTTCAGAGTCCAGTCCGTCCCTCCTGGTGTGGCCGCCTGAGGTTGTTCTGACACAAACCGGGTCCAAAGGCTGGAGCCACACACGACAGTGTGACCGCTGTAAATAAACCAGCCTTACAGTCTGCCACGATGTCAACAGGAGCGACGACGTAAGGAGTTTGTTTTTGTGCGATTCAGAGGCTTGTAGCCATAAAAAAATGCGATTACAACTGAAGTGTCAAATGCTAAAGATTGACAAAGTTTCAAACTCAATACAGAATCAACAAAACTAAAATACCAATTTTTGATACCGTGGCAATGTTTTTTTTTTTTTTTTTTTTGAAGGGACAAGATTTCTGATGATTATTTAGACCCGTTGCCATAGCAACCGACAACAACGCCACTTCATGTTTCAGGATTCAACACAAAAAAATAAACACTCAAACATTTCCCACACAAAGAACCGAACATTCAGTCTGTTAGAGTTTTATGCTTTCAGGCTTGATGTTTGCAACTATTAATTAATGATCACTGTGGTGGATTAGCTGCCGATGCTATTAGCTAAGCTAACCACTGCTAACCACTGCTGTGTTAGCTTAGCTTAGCTAACCACCAACTCTGACGATCTGTCAGAGTTGGTGTTTATGCTGCTTTTTTTACTTTTAATTGAACCGAAACACACACAATTCCACAGCACAGCTACATGTTAAGATTAACATAGTCAAGCTAGCATAGCTGCCCTATTTCCCTCTCCTTGCTAGTTTTTTTCTTAATTAAAACTTTTCTCATAGTGTTGAAAATTATTAGTAAAGCACTGCATCCTTTTATTTTTTATATTAGCCGTACATTTAAGATTTAGTGCTTTATAGTAACAACTTAGCAGCTAACACCAATGCTAGTCATTGCCAGTGAGCAGTTTTTTGCCCTCCAGTACGGAGATGGGGCGTGATTTTCAACTTTTGATGACATGCTGCAATTATAATTTAGGGCTGCAACTATTTCAGTACTTGATTATTATAATGATTAACCAATTAATCAGATTAAAAAAAACTGCCACATGCTGCAGATATAAGTTTAAACTCGTTTTATACAATACTAGAAATACATTAAAAGATGCTAATAAACAATGCAGTTCCTGCAGTTTCTGAAAAAATAAACATTATATTGCCTAAAATACAATAATACAGAATTCCTTTAGCGAAAACTTGATCATTTGTAACAAAGTAACTAAAATACTTCTAACATTAACATGTTAAGGATTTCTTAAATCCTAAATGAATATATTTGTTGTAAAATTTAGAACTAATAGCTGCTCTGAAAATGCTGTTCTTTCAGCAAAATTACTTTTTTAAACACCGTATACTCCAGCTGACGCGATTAATCCGATTAATCGTCCTTAAAGCTAATATTTATACAAACAGCAAAAGTTTATGTAATCCAGGAGGTTTGTCTTTGTTTTTCCCAAAAAAAAAATGCAACAAATTTGACCTATTTATAGTTTATATTGATTTTGATCAAAATTAGTATTTTTAAATGATTTTTCTAGTATCGATTTAATACAGGCAGTGGACCAGATGACAGCAACCAGCAGAGGAAGATCAGTGAGAAACTGCAGGTAATCTACATGAAATCAGAACCATGTAAACATCCGATTATCCAGACACAGAAGCTCACCCATTATTACAACAGATGCTAAAATCCTCCTTTAAATTCCTTAATTTCATATTAAAGGAATAATTTCATGCCTTTCAGCCTTGTTGGAGACTCCTCCATCTCTGAACGTTCAGCTTTGCCACATGTGAACAGTTTGACACAGAAAAGCAGTAAACACTCGGGAGGATTAATGAGTAATCGACAAGACGGCAAACATGGAGAGTTAATGGAGCCGAGTCATCAATCACAGAGATTAACCGGAGCAAAAACATCCGCAAAGATTCGCCCAAGCCATCTTCGCTAATCCGCACATTTCCCAATCCACCCCATTTGTACAGTCGCTCCACCACATCTAAAGAAAACCAGGGATTACCTGCAGCAGAAATCATCTCTGGACATGCAAATTACAGACAAGTTTAAGGGAAAATGAGCAGGAAAAAATCATTAATTTTACAGATAAAACAGAAAAGATTAATGTTGCTTCATAGAAGTGACAGGTGGGATAAGGAGCGATGTGCCAGAATGGAGGCAGAGATTTTAGATATTGTGTCATCTGAAAGTGTTTCCACCCTAGGAGTCCCACCGCAGGAGAAACCTCAAATCTAATCACCCGCTACACAATTTCCTTCAGCATTGAGACTCTTCATTTTTGTTGGGAATGTCAGAATTTGATGATTTTCAGGCTGCAAATTTGCTATTTATTAAAGGTGAGCCATTCTGCTGCCATGAACAGGTTAGGAAAACATTTTCATCACATTTCTTTGGCACAAAATCAATTTTACATAATGAGATTTTAGCTGTTTTAGGGTCTGTCACTTTAAATCCAAATAATCTGCTGCCGGGCACGCCGCCCCAACTCAACGTTTACAACTCACACGTGAAAATAGCTGCAAACAGATGGTCAATTATACATTCATACATCTTTGAAAAGCAGAAGTGGCGTCTTCTGCACAACCAACAAGGATGCAGTAAGTGGTTTCTGGATGGTAAGTCAATAACAAAACACTTGTCTTTGCCAACAGCCATTCTACAGCACATACAGCGATAAAACCAGCTGACCAAACATGCTGGAGCTCAGCTTGGGTTGCTAGGTAACGGGCAGAACTCTGCTGGGGTTGCTAGGTAACATGGTAATTTGCAAAGTTACATTCTGAAAGTTTCTACATTAAATTCAATTGTAAAACCAAACGTGCAGGAGCTCAGTGTGAGTTGCTAGGTGACGGGCGGAATTCCGCTGGGGTTGCTAGGTAACGGGGCTGTGTCTGCTGATTTGTGACTTTACATTCTGAAGGTTTCTAAATTAAATTCAACTATAAATCAAGCTCCTAGCTTGGGTTGCTAGGTGACGGGCTGGGTTTGAGGTTGCTAGGTAACAGGGAAGTGTGACTCGATAAATGAAATGGCTCGTTTTTCAGACACCAAAAAAAACTTTAACTTATTGCCAAAAAACAGGCTGGGTGTGTTTTTTAAGAGCTTGGTTTGTGTTTAGAAACAGTTGAGACCCGAATGGAAGAATAAAAACATGCAAAGTGTGAATTTTGCATAATAGGTCCCCTTTAACATCTAATGAGGTTGAAACAGCTAAAAAGGACAAATAAAAGAGTCAGTCATTGGATCAAACTACTCTGCTTGAGCCGTTGCTCCACCTCATGAATCAACGAATCCTCCATCTGCCGAATTGAACATTAAATCTCTCAGCAGCCGTTATTTACGACGCATCCTGCCCAGCATCTCACAGATATTTCATTAAACTAAAGAGAGGTCAGGAGAGGACAGGATGAAAACTAAACTCCTGATAGTCAAATAGACTCCACTAGATAATCTACATGTGAAAAGCTGAGCGCTTTCTGCTGGACTGAAAATCAATACAGTGTAGAGCTAATCTGGTGATTAATTATTGGATTAACAGATTAAAACTGGAAAGCAAAATTTGCTTAGTAGAAGAATTGATTTACAGAAATTCAACCAGGTGAAGTTAAAACCCACTTTAGGAGTTCTGGGTAAAACATTCTAAAGACAGAAGTTTTTTTTCCCTTTCTTAAATTCAAAGTGCAGAGATATTTTTGTACAGTTTTGGTTTAATTATTGCTTTGAATGTGTTGTTTTGTCACCAAATGGCCTTTATCAAGTGTATACTTCAGTCCCAATAAGCAATAAATCAATTACTCGCATGATCAACGAAAACAAATTCAATAATTTCCATTTGAATGATTTATTGTTTTTCTTTTTCTCTTTCTCTTTCAACCAAAAACTGGATGATAAAGTCTTGAGTCTGGTGTTTTGGTTTCAACTAACTGTTTGATTGAAGGATAATTTTGTTTACAGACTCCTTACAATTAATTTTATTCTTTGTTCCCTTTATTTATTTTGGATATTTTAAATGTCTTCCAGTTCCAGTGCTAAAGGTTAATTAGAATTTAAAGTTTATTTATCGTTAAGAACATGTTGTTACATTATATCACTTTAAAATGGTCTTAAAATATCAATATTATTGTTTATTGTGATACGTTCTGTGACAATTTATCATCCAGCAACATTTGTTATTGTGACAAACCTAATAATATCCTTTTATTTATTTTCTTATTTTAGCGTTAAAAAACCCCATAATGACATTATATTGAATTTAATTTTAATTAGGGCTTCAACTAACAATTATAATGAGTTATTTATTAATCATTGTCAGTTTTTTATTATTATTATTTTCATTTTAAATGCAAAATGTATATATTTTTGTAAACCTTTGGCTTATTTACAGCTCTAAATATGTTTTTAGAGTCTGTATAGTCCAGTTATTGATTAATCGATTACTACATTATTTGACTGATTTCAAATAGCTGATTAATCACGATTAATTGTGTCTTTAACATACAAGTCATGATTAATCAGACCTTCTACACAAGGTTGATTGGATTAATTGCTACTTTTATGTTTAATAGACGTATTAATCTAATTAATTATCGATTAATCATGATTTATATGATTAATCGTTTCTGTCCTGGTTTCACTTTGCTTCCATTTCACCAGAAAATGGTGCAGAATCGTGTTCTGCAACTAAAACAAAACCCCGTAGCTCCACTGAGCCTCCACCACCTGAACTGGGCATACGGTCAGCTCTAGCTGGAAGGCTTTGAAGAATTAATTGGCACTAAACTTTGAGCAGCATTTCCAGACTTGGATTTTTACACGATTCCCTGTTGTGCAGGTAAATCCAGAAGTTTCTGCCTTTGCTGCTCTCCCACAGTCAATTAAAGCTCTCAGGTGCATTGATGTAGCTCCACTTGTAGACGAGAGCTATGCCTCAAACCATCGGAGAGGAGACTGAAATAAATTCAGTGTAATGGTTATAAAAGTAAATTTATAGCTTGGAGGGTTTTTAAAGTGGAATGAAAATGGGAATTAAGCAAAGTGCATCTCTTAATGGCGACATCAGACCACATGTAACTCTATAATACACCTGATCTGAAAACACATTTCATATCATTGCAAATTAACACTATTTGTCTTTCCATTATTGCCTCTGCAGACAGGAAAGGTTACACTGATCTGTAATCAGCAGAGAAAAACTCAGTGGAGGTTTGACTGCAGCAGATTTCAAGGATAAATTTATCCAAGGTGGTTCTGAGCCCAAAAGGAGAAACTAAACTGCTGCACAAGTGATTCTATCATCAGACCAGGTGGAGGCTGGATACGACTGCAGTTTATGTCCAAGGAACTACAATGCAAATTTACACTAAAAGTTGACTTAAAGTCCTTTAAAAGTGACAACTCTGAATTATTCTGTAAATAATTATGTTTTTAAAGCAAAAATACCTTAAAAGTTGCACTGAAATTGTCAACTTTGCATTTTTTGGTAAATAACATTTTTAATGCACAGTTGCAATAAAAGTTGCATTAAAGGTATCAGCTTTGCATTATTTGGTAAAAAAAAAAAGTGACACTTTTAATAAAAGGTTGCACTAAAAGTTGCATAAAAAGGCTCAACTTTGCATTATTCTATAAATAATGACAATTTTAAGGCAGAGTTGCATTAGAAGTCCATTAAAAGTGACAACTTTGCATTATTCAGTAAATAATGACACTTTTAACAAAAAGTTGAACTGAAAATTTAATTAAAAGTGCATTGATGTCAAAAAGCAACTCAAAGGCTTTTGGGTTTCCAGTGAATCACAGTGGGAGCAATTAGACACAACGAGTTAGCATGTAGCTTCAGTTATTACAGCTAAAAACCAACAACCAGAGACACAATCTGGGAGTAGTGATGGACCTGAACCTTCAGAACCACATAATGATGGTTACAAAGTCGGCCTTCTGTCAGCTGAAGAACATTTCCAGGATTAAAGGACTAATCTGATCTGGAGAATCTCATACATGAGTTTATCTTTTATTGAACTTTTAATGCATGTTTTAATTGAACTTTGCATTAAAAGTGACATTATTTACCGAATAATGGAAAGTTGACACCTTTAATGCAACTTTGTCATTATTTACGGAGTGACATTTCATGGCAACAGTCGTAAACATTCATGAAGACTGCAAAAATCATAAAATCTTACCAAATATTTTGATCTAGTTTCTCATTTAAACACCTGAAATAAGACAAAACTAACTTACAAGCAGCTTTTCAGCAAGGTAGAGGCTTGTTTCAAGTAAATAATGTCTTAATGTTGATGAAAAAAATATTGGTTCTGTTGGCAGACATTTTTATCAAGACATTTTTCCCCTTGTATAAGTGAAATAATCTGAAAATAGAACCTTTTTTGTCAATTTTAAGAAATTGTTGACTGAAAACAAAAGTAGAAACTAGAACAAGATACTTGGTAAGATTTTGTGTTTTTGCAGTGCTCCTTCATATTATGCTATGCTCAGCCTTTCATTTTTTGTTTATCGTGTTGGTTTCTTTCTCTTTTTCTTAATTTTAAAATCTCTCCTTGTGATCTCAAATAAATCCCAAATGCCACTCTTCAATTTCATCTAATCCTTTCAGAAAATGCGAAAACACACAAGTTGAAGTTCACATTAAGGAAACATGGAGATGCTACACCACAGCTGCAGCTGCTGCTGCTGCTTTCTGGTATTTTCAATCAACACATCTGCGGCTGAAGATGAACCCGTCTCCAGGTTCAGACGTGCGGTGGTGTAGTGGGTGTTGTATGTATATCTGTTAACAGCAACCTCTCAGTGTGAAGGCTTTCTTCATCTGCTCTCATTTCTTTAAAAGACATTGTGCAGGCGAGGAGCCATGAATAATGGACAGCAGAACCTTGACCGCAGTCGGCAGATGTCTGAGCTGAGCATCGGACGGACTCATTACGCACCATTAAACCCAGAGCAGGACGAGTGTGAGCATTTAGAGTATTTATGCCGCCGTGTTTTGTTCCCGTCTGAGCGAGCGTTTATCTTTGTTTTCAGGTGAGTTAGCTCTAGGAGTGTGGGAGGATCAGAAGGACGAGCAGGCACACAAGTTTCCACGTTTATTTTTTATTTTCTTCCTGCCTCCGGAGATGCAGCGTTACTAACAAGAGTAGGTAGTTCCACAACACTCGCATTTCAATTGAGAAAGTGCGGAGTGATTCATGACTTCCTCTGTAAGACGGAAAATAAAAATAAAAAAATAGAAAAAGATGCAGGAACTGACACCTACGTCTTTACTGCAAACTGATGGGAAACAGACAAACGTGGTCCAGACAGACAGAAATGTAGACAAGAAACAACTGCTACGAAATAAGGTTTTGCCATAGCAACCAAAGATTTAAATGTATTTTATTGGGATTTTAAGTCATAGATCAACAAGATGCTGCATAATCATGACGTGGAAAGGGAAATTAAGGACAGTAATCCAACATTTTTCTTGTCTACAGAAGGATTTACACAATTTATTTTATTTTTTTAAAGGTTTTGTTGGCTCTAGTGGCCTTTATTTGAAAGTAGCCCACAGGAAAGAGGGTAATGAGGGACGGGGGAGGACATGAGGCAAATGTCACCAGGCCGGGAATCGAACCTGCGACGAGTCCAACCGATTTGAAAAATTGGTATATTCTGCTAATTATTTTTCTTTTAACCACTTAGGCCATTTATTGCAATATTATAAATACATTCCTTTGATTTAATTCCTTTTTAAAATAAGAAAATAAACATTTTATTACCAAAAATGCAATAATATAAAATACCTGCAGTGAACAATTAATTGTAGCAAAAGATGCATCAGCACCAAAAAATACTTCTATCTATCAAAATGTGAAAAACTCAACTGTTTCTGTTCAACTTAGCACCAATATATTGTAGGGTTAATCTGTTGATTAGTTTTTTTAGTTTAAATTATTAGAAATTGGAGAATTTGGGCGAGGCGAAACTAAAACTAAGCTACATGAAAAGTTCGGGGAAGAACATATTCACAGAAAAATTTGTTTTTTTGTATGATTTTGTATTAATTACTGCTCTGAGTGTGTTGTTCTTTCAAAAGACATTTGCTTATTTAAAATCTGCATACTCCAGTTATTGATTAATCGATTACTAAAATAGCTAACAGTTATTTTTATAAACGATTAATCGCGATTAATCGTTTCAGCACAATCTGAAAGTTAAAATTTTTATGGACTTGTTAAAGAAAACAGCAGATTATGTGTGTAAATGTCTCTGTAAGCATATTTTCTATGAACAAATGTCCCCTTCTGTTGAAAATATCTGTAAAGTTCTAGTGGAGTCAAAATGTCTGACCTCACAGCGGAGAGGGGGAAACACAAACATGAAAGGTTTGTCCCACAATGTTCTTTATGCATGCAGGCATGCAGCCTGTATGCAGCTTTTGTCTCTTTCACCTTTGATGTTCAAAGCCATGTTACCGTGTAACGCATAAGAGCTGGATGAATAATTCCTGAAACAAAAGCCTGCAACCTGGAGAAGCAAATGTGTAAAAGACATCAATATGCAGAGAAGGTTCAGTTTACGGATTTAAAAGAAAAAGTTTGATTTTGGTAAATTAAATTAATACATACAGGTTATAGTGTTTTGCAACAAGAGAAACTGCAATTACATTTTTTTTTATTAAAAAAATGATCAAGCGTTGACTAAAGGAATACTACTGTATGTTATTGCATTTTTTTTTTAAATAAATTATTTTCTTGTTTAAAAAATGAATTGCAATATTTATTTAAATTTTCTTGTGTATTTCTAATATTGTACAAAATAAACTTAAGTAATTAAATGAAAAATTTACACAAATGTCCATGTTTTATCCGATTAGTCATCAAATAATCAATTAATCAATTACTTAAAAATTGTTCGTTGCAGCCTAAATGTGCAAAACAAATCAAATTGAAGATGGAGAAAACATGTAGGAGTTGAGAACGTTCCTATGAGTTGCTACTCTACCAAAATCACTCCAACAGCGCAGTTAAGGTCAGAGGTCATGATTCAACAGTCAGCAAACTGATTCTTTCTCTACTGCATCATTTGCAAATACAAGCTGTCAGGAATATTGCTGCTGGAGAGTTTTCCCTCATGCGAAGCTTCTGGACCAACATCAGTCAATCATAAAGAGATTAAACATTTGTTTTTTCAGCGGAGGATTGATTTTATGTCCTGAAATAAAAGCGCTCATGTGTGGAGGGAGATCCTGCTGCGTCGATATTAACTAACGTATCGGAATCAGTCGCGCCATAAATTTATCAATACCATCTGACAGCCAAGAGAATTGTTTATTTCTACATTATTTCTAAGTTTTTCTTCACGCTCAGCCAGAGAAAACATCAGAGCTCCATCGCCTCCAGATCCAAGCATTCAGGCAGATTTCAGAACAATAACAGTCGGCGAGTCAAAACAAGAAGCTGAAAATGATTTTTTCTCAGAGCAAACTTTCTTTATGAGCCTCCTGCTCCCAAAGCCATTTAAGGGCTTTTATTCAATCGGACGTTATGAACACACCGGCCGTTTTTACGGTGAGCAGCAGACGGCAGAGCGTGGATTCAGAAAACTGTAGTCAGCACCTATAAATAAGCCCCACTCAGGGCCACGCTGGAGTGGATGCCACTCCGGTCCCTGGAGGAAATTCAGGGATCTCAGCCAATTAAAACGCACAGCAGAGAGGCGCAGGTGGCCGTCAAACCCGCTCGTTTCTCTGTGCTTTACACAAGTTCTCCATCTGTGTTCATCTGCAGACCTCAAGGTGACGCAGCACGCCTGAGAATTTAGGTTTTATTTATGGCTGCAGATGAATCAAAAAGTTATAAAACTAAACAAAAACCGCTGTGAAGGAGAGTTTCTGCTACTTTCTTCCCTTAAGACAAAGTCATCTTTCAGTAACCAGGATTTAGTGTTCGGTTCCTGCATGTTCGACAGTTTATTTAGCTAGGAGCTAGCAGTAGCTAGCTAGCTAGTTGGTGGTACTGCAAGTTCGACAGTTTATGTAGCTAGTAGCTAGCAGTAGCTAGCTAGCTAGTTGGTGGTAGTGCTTGTTTATAACAGTTTATTTAGCTAGTAGCTAGCAGTAGCTAGCTAGCTAGTTGGTGGTAGTGCTTGTTTATAACAGTTTATTTAGCTAGTAGCTAGCAGTAGCTAGCTAGCTAGTTGGTGGTAGTGCTTGTTTATAACAGTTTATTTAGCTAGTAGCTAGCAGTAGCTAGCTAGCTAGTTGGTGGTACTGCTTGTTTATAACAGTTTATGTAGTAAAGAGCACTATCTATAAACTGTGTTTATAGATAAACTGGCTACCGCTATCTATTAGTAATAAATAGCTTGTAGCTACTAGCTAGCTACTGCTAGCATTAGCTATGGCTGAACACACTGAACCAGCTTCTGCTGGAGGTCATGTCCTGTTAACAGGGAGATTTCCTCCCCATTGTGGCTACATGTATGCTCAGTATGAGAGATTGCTGGAGAGTAAAGACTAAATGCAACCGATCATCCAACTGGTGTATGGCTGAAGTGAGAGGTTGCTGCAGATGGAGGGATTGCTCAAGAATGAGTGATTGCCAGAATATTGAAGACTGATTGCAAGAGGGGTTGATCAAGAAGGAATGATTGCTGATGGATTGTGGATTACTGAACAAGAAGTGATTGCTCAACAAAAGATTTATCAAGGGGGGGTTGCCTAAAAAGGAGGGGTTGCTGCAAAGTCAGTTACTCAATGCAATCGATTGTTTCCATTAAAAACATTAAACCTTTTGACCAATTTTAAATTTAATCAAAAATCTGAACCTTACTGTGTTGCTTAATAAGTGGGATTAAATTGGAAGGAACTTTGCATTTATCTTTGATTAGATTATACACATAATAAATAAATAAAGTTTTGATTTTTGACTGTTTCCTGTTAAGAGCTTTGAGACGACGTTGTGAATCGCAGCCATCTTCAATGTTTGATTTAAGTTTCTAAAGGAAAGAAAAAAATATCTTCAGAACTGTGAATTTTTATGGCAGAACGACAAAGATTTAATTAGTTCTTCTAGTTTAAAAAGCCTCCAAAAGAAGATAAACGTCTAGAAGAGAAACTCTTCTCTTGCAGATCTTTGTCGTTTTTTATGCAGCAGTTCAGAACCCGGTTCCAGAGCCGCAGTTCTTGTCCGTCTCCGGCCCACCTGAGATCTTATCCCGGCGGAGCCGAGCTCAGAGTCCGAGGTGAAAAGAGTAAACATGAAAAGAGAACGGACCGTCCCCTGCGGCGCCCTGGTGTTACTGAGAACCAAGTCAGACAGGAAGCTCTGTGACAGGCAGCCGGCGACCCGGCAGGCAGAACCATCCTGACCCGACCAGAACAAGCTGAAGTTGCTAACCTTTCTAATAAACCACAATATTCCTCTTTGTTGTTTAACATAACAATGACTTGTAATAAATCAATTAATCGCATGATGAATTAAAAAGCTCAATAATTTCTTTCCACCAGAAACTGGAAGAAAAAAGTTTTCAGTTTGTTGCTTTTTGAAGGACAATTTTGATTACAGAGATAATTAAGTTTTATTTGTTGTTTCTGTTGCTTGTGTTCTTGCATTTATATGCCGATATATGAAAATGGTCTCAAAACATAATTATTGTTTATCTTGATAACTTCTGGAACAATTTATCGTCCACTAAACTTAGTTATTGTGACAGGTCTGATGACAGGTGAGATCTATTTCCGTGGAGCTAATCACTCCAAGAAAATGGGATGAAACTAGCAATCATTTTAAGTTAGCGATTAATCTATCAATTATTTTGGACAATTGATTAATCAGTTTTAAAAAATGTGCATCCTGCAAATTTTTCAAGAACTTTGTATACTTTTATGTTAGAAATACATTAAAGATGCAAATAAATAATCAAATGAATTTTTGCTCGTTTGTACCAAAGGATGAATCTGCTGCTAATAAAACCTTCATCAACATGGGGAAAGCTCACCCATTTCTGCTTAACTTATCACAACAGAATCTGTTGATTACTTTTGGACTTAAATTAATAATTGGATATTAGTTCATTATTTCAATCATCGATTAATTGACTCAGACAACATGGTCTGAATCCAAAACATTTTTACTAACTAGGGGTTTGTTAAAGCAAACAGCTGAATATGTTACAACCCTAAATTTGAGTAGAAAGCCGAGCAGAGTGATGTTGGAGTACGGGAGATGACCTGTGCCCAGTATGATGGATGGAAGAGATTATTTCTCTCTCTGCATCAATGAAGAGTCACTCCTCTTGGATTTGGGGTCATAGTTCAGGTATTATTTGAGTTTTTGAGATGCTAATCAGCTGCTCTGGTTGTAAAAACAACACCTTGTTCCCATGGTTACACATCAAAATCCTTCCGGTTTCGGTGAACTGTCAGGTAACTCCAGACTCAGGGCACCGCTCCGTGTTTTAGGAGGATTTTCAGAAAACTTTTCAGGTGACACACAAACAACATTGGCTATTCATGAAAGTCTTTGTCACATTTTCTGTTCTTGAGAAACAGACCTGGGAGTTTTGCCTCCAGGACTTCAGGAGCTCGCTGTCAGCACTGGAGCCCGCCCTCTGATCTCGTTCGATATGCACCCTTGGTTTAATGCGACGCTGTTTGGTGAGTCAACGGGCGTCAAACCACCTCTCCAGAACCCCGCAGCGCCGCGACGTCTTGCAAGCAGCAATATTTCCCTCCAGTTCACAGCTGTTTTTCATGCTTTCGCTGTTCAGCTGTGCAGAAAATTAACTCCAGGAGCTACAGCGCAACCACACAAACCAATTTACATGCAGTCTCCGCCATAATCGCATATCTCTGTGCCCTTCGTTCTGTCCTGAACCTGCAATCAAGATGATGATGCATCCTCTGCACCATCACTCAAAGGGTTACAACCCACCACCTCTGAAAAGACAAGGTCTGATCCGTCGAGTCTAAAGGCTTCGTCTGCTAAACCTGTTTCCACAACAGGCCTAAAACGATTAATCTGATTAATCGATTAATTAAAATAATCATCTACCAATTTAGTAATTAACTGAAGTATAAAAAGATAATTGAATAAAAATCAGAATTACACTGTACATAAGGGAAAAGATACAGCACAAAATATGCAAATGTACTTTGATCAAAAATATGGCTGGAACAATCTGGTTGTCATGAATCGATTAATTGAAGTAATCAAAAACTAATTTAGTAATCGATTAGTGAACTGGAGAATACAGACTCATTCAGAGCAGTAACTAATCCAAAACTGTTCTCACTCACATTTCAATGTGTTTTTATCTCAAATCTGTGTCACATTTGAGATAAAAACATGTGATACACATTTGTGTCAATTTGTGATACAAATGTGTATCACAAATTGATAGAAGAGTGTTATTGATACTGTATCACATTTGAGATAAAAACTATCAATAAAACTGCTAAAGTGGCGTTTTTATATATTCACCTCATTAGCATTTTAGGCACTAAAATATTTTCATATTTTATAAAAGGAATTGATTTCCACCTTTTGATATATTTATAATATTGCATAGAAAAGTTATGGATGTAGTTCAGTTTAAAAAAAAAGAGAATGTGCGTATTAATCTGATTAATCGTTAGAATAATCAATTACTAAAACAGTAATTAGCTGCAGCTCTACTTTAAAAACAGATAATTATTCTCAGTTGGATTTATGGGGTTACCTGTAGCTGCCTTGAGAGTTGTAAACGTCAGAGCTGTTGTACAGCAGGCGGCAAATTAATCGAAAGAACAACAGCAATAAAAAAATGACAGACAGGAACATGCAGATCTCATCAGCTTGGAAAACATAAATGACCAGATAGCGCAGCAGATCAGTGGAGAAAGTGATGGGTAGTCTTCTTCATGCGCCCACAAGCAGCCTCAGCTGGGTATTTCATGCTGCTGTCAGCTGTCACTGTGAGCAACCTTCCTCCTCCTCCTCATCCTCCTCCTCATCCAGGCTCACTGCTGGCAGTGGCTGGTCCAAAACGACGTGGGAGGACAGGAGATGTCGAAACAGATGGGTGCTGGCACCAGCCAAAAACACGTGAAATAAAATAAAATAAGATCAGAGTGTGACAGTAACGGGCCTGCGGAGCAGCGGAAAGCGAACGGGACCATCTGGGTTTAATACCCACCAATCAGCCTGCAGCAAACATCCACAAACACACAAAGAGTCTGGCCTCCGGCTACGCTTCAGATATGATTTACATAAAAGCCGTGGTTTGCTTTTGAATGAGTTATTGTGCCTACAAACTATTCCCTAAGATCTAAACGACATTTTTCCTTTTGCGGCGTGAAGCCGCACCGTGGGTTCAGTCCTCTAAAGTTTTAGCAGCAAACATTACCGGGTCTCTGCAGAGCTGAAGGGCATCCAGAGGAGCAAATGCAACCATTTAATGGCAAAGTGTTGGAGAACGAAGGCATCTAAGAGGTAGAGTTAACCAACTGAACCAGTTTGAAGCCATAAAACCAGTTAGAGTCACAAAAATGTTGTTCTTGGTGACGACCTATTAGAATCAGTCTAAAAAACAAGGAACACTAAATATACCTTAACATGCATCAACAAGCCCAATGGAAGCCATTTTGCCTCTACTGCAGAAGCTAGCATGTAGCTAGCATGTAGCTAGCATGTAGCTAACATGTAGCTAGCATGTAGCTATGTTCTTTCTGGAGGGTTCAGCCAATCAGAGCAAAGGAAATCTGATACCACTCCAGGATTGGCTGGTGTATAAGACATCAATAAGTAATTTTCTTTCAAATATTAAAAGTTTTATGTAGCAGTGTTAAGCTAACTTCCACTAATTAATTGATTAATCAAATTTATGGTTTTGAAGATTTAATTTTTGGTAAATTAAGACCAGTAGCGAAACTTCAACATATTTTTACTCAAGTAAAAGTAAAAAGTAGCCGTCCAAGAAATTACTCAAGTAAGAATAAAAAAGTATTTTGTACAAAGTTACTCAAGTACTGAGTAACTGATCAAATTAGTCATTTTATATTTAGAAATTACATCCTCAAATTGACCAAAACATAAACTAAAGTGGAAATTTTGGTATATTAAGAACCAAAATGACAATAATTCATATAAGTTACAAAAAGATAATAAAATCGGGCAAAATAATTTTTTCCCGATCAGTTTTTCAATAAAAACGTATAAACTTTAACAGAAACTGCAGGTGTGTCTGTGTTTGCTGAATTTTGGTTAAAACATGTTTGATTTTCATTCAGTGGGAAGAAAATCCAGAAATTTTACAGTAGAAATACTTCATAATACAATTACTCAAAGAGCAGTGTAGTAAAAATACTCCTAAAGTAAATTTGTTTTCAAAAAATATTACTCAAGTAAATGTAACTAGTTATTTCCCGACCCTGGTTTTATGAATTATTGTCATTTTCATCCTTAAAAAAAACAAAATTTTGACTTAACAGCGTAGTAAAAGTACTCATAAAATTATTTTTTCAAAAAAAGTAAATGTAAATAGTCTGAAAATGACTAAAATAAATCTTATTTCTGTCAATATTAAATATTAAAGACAGCTCTATATTTTTCTGAGCTCCAGAGTTTATTGTGAATCATTTAAATTGTAATTAAAACCGTATTGTACTTTATTATAGTTTGATAAAAAGGTGCGTTTGCCAGGATGAATCTGGAGGAAACTCAATAAAGCAGCAGATAATTAGGAGGCATTGCTGCTCTGACTGCGTTGCCAGCAGCTCGTCTCCCTGATAAGTGAGTTTGCAGGAGAGACATCAGAACCAGGATGAAGACAGAAACGCTGATATGAATCATGTTTGAAATGTGAGATCTTCATTAATTTCCTCGTTAGCAGCTGAGAATATTCACAGATTGATGACATGATTCCTGCTCTGTCCGGTTATTTCATCACACCAAAGACATCAAATCAGCAAAAACCAAAGAAGAAGAGTCACTCCGCTCCGTTAGCGAGACGTTAGGAATATTTGAAGTGTTTTCAAACTGATCTGATCTCCTTCATGTTCCAGGAGGATGTCAGCAACTTTAATCCGTCCGAAATTAAAAGAGGGGGAAATAAAACGCCGTGTGAATTTGTTGTAATATAAAAGATGCAGCGTTTAACTCCCGGCTGTAATATTTTAATGTTTTATCAGGTGATAAAGAAGCTCAGGTGAAATCTGCTGTTAAAGTGACTTAGTGGCACAAATAAAATGTTATGGAGAGTTTTGAATAATGTAGCAGCTCGGTTCTCTGAGACATGACTCAGCAGGTCGACCAGCTGACAATCCAGATTAACCTCTGAGCTAATCTGCCAGAATAACAGCGTCTGACAGGTTTATCAGGCAGGCTGAGTGTTCAGCTTCTGGAAGACACAAACTTTACATCATTCTGTTCACAGGCAGCAGGAAAATATGGACATTTCTGAGATTCAAAAGGCAAATTTTCTACTTTTGAAAGTCAGATATATTCAAGGTTTTCTAAAAAATAAAAATAAAAATTCTGAGATTATTTGCTTAATTGGTGATGGTTTTTTTCTAGCTAATTTTTGACTTTTTTCAAAAGAAAATTCAGATTTTCTCAAAATTTTAGAATAATTACAATATGTTTAATATGCAGGATTTGTGTGTTCAGGTTCTAAAAGCTACAGATTAAAAGTTTCCATCTTTCTGTTTAATCCGTATTTATGCAACACAGAAATGTCCATACTTTTATTGATTATTGATTCTTATTGTGTGATTGTGTGATTTTTTCTACTGTTTTGTGTGGTTTTTCTACAATGACTCTAAGATAGAAGAAAAAGATTCATCTCAAATTCTCTAGAAAATTCTGAAATTTTTGAATTTGAAAACTGAAAAAATTTGGAAATTTCTGAGTTTAAAAGTCAAATTTTCGACTTAATGATTTAAATGTTACAGATTAAAAAACTCCCATCAATCTGTTAACATGCAGCTTCACTGAGCAACTCAGAAATGCTTGTAGTTTTATTGATTATTGATTCTGAAGGTTTGATTTTGATGCTTGATGATGATTTTAAAAAAGTGAACTAGGCTTCCACCTAAACTTATTTCAGTCTGGCAATTTAAATGTTGTTTATTTCTGTTTTTTGGATTTTCCAACAAGGGCATATTAGAGTCACTGTAGATAGAAAAAGAAAAAATAGAGTAAATTTCCACCAAAAAACTTTTTTCTAGAAAAATTTGAAATTTCTGTTCTTAAAAAGTCAAAAATTTCTAAGAAAAATAACTCACTCTTTTAGATTAATCTCAGAAATTGTCTAGAAAAAACTTGGACATTTCTGAGCTTGAAAGTCAAAAATTTATTTTAAAAACCTCTGATTTTTTATATTAATTAAAAAAAATTCTGGAAGAAAAACCTTTTCATTTTTAAAGAAATTTAAGATTTTTCTACAAAATATCCAAGAATTTCTGTGTTTTTTCACAAACTTCATCTGGAATATTTTACCTGCAACCAGGCTGTTAGGTACAGAGTCAGTCATGTTGAGGCGAAATCATATCAAAAAAGTTACTTTATTTTAAAATGTTACGTAGGTTTAGTGGCTCTTGACATTTAATAAATGGAGGTAACAATTTTAACTATAAATGTTGCATTAATCAGCGTAATTCAACTAATCAAACCAAACTGGATATTTCTGCACAACAGATTTATTTAAAAACACTTTGAGATCCATGAAGCCTTTATTCTTTTTGTGAAAAGAAAAATTTACAAATTTAGCTTTTTTTTTAGCATTGAGACAATAAAATTATACAACTTCAAAAATTGCTATAAATGGTAAAATCACACTAATTTGTGAATATTCTACACAAATTAGGATTTTTCTTTATAAACTTCCATAAATTTATGACACTCCTGGTAAGAATACATTTGTAATTTTAGCAACAGCTTGAAATAAATACTGAAAAGGATTACACTGTGCATATTTTTAACCTTTTTATGTGAAATTTAAATTAAATTGACCATTCAATAACGAAGCCTAGTTCTGTGGATGTTTTAAACTCTACTTTCTGTTTTATTTCCTTAATCTTGGTGTTTAATCTGTTTTATTTTGTCGTTTATCTCCTTGTCACGTTGTATGAAACAGCTTATGAATCTGGTGCGTTTTAGCCTCAAACAGAAGCGTAGTTTTAATTAAAACTGTCCAGAAATGTTAATTTTCTGGTCAAACTTCCTTCCCAGTGGGAGCGGAACGAGGTCTGGGACCGGCAGCTCTGTAAGAGCTGGAAAAACGACACAAGAGGCCACATTTCCAGCTAGAGTGAGGATGCATAAAGAGCTTTCATGAGCGCTGGCGCTTGGAAATGGAGGCGAGCGAAGAGGCATCGCCTGGCAACACAGAGCCCGGGTTGGACCCGGCAACCGGGCGACGGCTGTGGGTCATAACTCAGAATAAAAGTCAGTTTTGGGTATAAACACTTCTGGATGTCGACTCTTCCAGATGAGTAATGTTGCTCAGCTGATATATTTACACACGTTAATGCAGAGAGTGGATCTTTTTAATCACTTCTAATTTCTTGTCGTCTAACTAAATCTTCCTGCAGCAGCAGCGCGTTCCTGCAGGCTTTAAATCATTCCCGCATGCAGATGAATCCACTTTTTAGCTTTTAGTAATTTTTTTTTCATCTGCACTTTGGTCTCTGAGTCTGAGAAAATGTTGGCAAAGCAACAACAAAACATTAATTTGTGAGGGAGTGGAGTGAGGAGAAATCCTGCTATGATAGTCTATTGATTACTCCAACGATTAACCGATTAATCAGATTAAAAACTGGCACACACTCCAGATATTCATTTTGGCATAATATTACAAATACATTACAAGAGTAAGAAAATTATTATTTTCCCCCCCCAAAATATCATAATAAAAGCTTTCTTTTAGAAAACTGTCTTCTAATCTGTTAATTAATGGCTAAATAATTGGATATTTGAACCAAGTGAAGCTAAAATGGCCACCTCTGGGTAGAACATATTTACAGAGAAAGACGCCTTTCCACCTCAAATGAAAAATATAGACCTATTTTGTACAGTTTTGGTTTAATTACTGCTCCAACTGTGTTGTTCTTTCAGCAAATGGGCTTGTTTAATAGTCTGTATATTCCAGTTAACGATTAATCGATAACTAAATTAGTTGGCGTTTATTTCAATAATTGATTAATCATGATTAATTAAATTGAGTCAATTAATCATGATTATCTGATTGATCATGGCTAACTTGATTAATTGTGATTAATTCAACTAGATACGATATACTCAATTAATCGTGATTTATTTGACTAATTCTAACTAATTCAACCAAGTACAATGAACTCAATCGTGATTAATTACAACTAATTTGATAAATTGTGACTAAATCAATTAATCATGATCAACTTGGTTAATTGTAACTAATTAAATTAGATATGATTAACTAAATCATGATTAATCATAATTTAACCGAATAATCGTGATTAATTTGATTAATCGTGTCTAATTTAATTAATCATGATTAATTTGATTAAACATGACTAAATCAATTAATCGTGATTAATTTGATTAATCGTGACTAATTCAACTAAATATGATTAACTCAATCATGATTTAACTGAATAATCGTACTTAATTTGATTAATCGCGACTCTTTCCATCAGTTGTTTGAGTCCTAATAAGGCAAACTAAGGTACAAGTTTTAGTCAAGACCACAACAGTAACTACAGCAACTACAGAATATGTTCAAAGCCAAAGTTGCTCATAGAAAGCAAACCTGGCAACCAAATGATTGCTTTGACCGCTTTGAGCTCAGCGTGAGGCTCTGCTGCTATTCTCTGTTCTGAGTCATGTGTGTGTGACTGAGTCTCCCAGCGTAGAGTGCCCTGCTGTGCGTCTGCACTGCATGACTGTGATCGGTTTGTCTATTTTCCAATGACACCCCGAGAATCACAACCACTCAATGCGCCGACGCACCGAGCAGCTCCTGTGTGTGTGTTTTCCCTGTGTGAGCATAAAAGGAGCTGTCGCTTCTCAGTCATGTTTGTCTGCAGTGAATTGAGAAAGTTTATGAGACTGCAGCTCAATCCAACACTTTAAAATCCCTCCATAATACAGTTAATGGGGGAAAATATGGAGGAAAGGTTTTAGCTTCAGTAGATTTAAAAGGTGATGCAGTAAAATCCTGCCTATTCAGGGATTTTTAAAAGATATTATAAAGAAAATGTAGCTTTGGAAGCTGGGCTAATGCACAATGAGAGGAAAAGTAAACTGATATCCAATTGTTTAACAGCATGTGTGTGAAATTGCTTGTTTATGAGAATCAAATGGAAGTAGCAAAATATAAAATGGGGGGGAAAGTTGGCAAATGGGTGAACAGAGGCCGAGCCAATTGAAGTGAAGTCCAAAAAAAGCTGGGTGAAGTGTTTTTAATCGCTTTTTAATGCTTTTACTGGTTTGGCATCTTCTCTTTTGAATACTCCAGCAGTAATGTACCAAACAAGGATTTCCAAGGTTCCGTCTGGAGAAAAAGAGACAATTTATTGATTTCAAAATGATAGGTGTGAGATTTTATAGTCCAACGTACCGATTGTCTACATTTCTCATGATAAATTCCTTCATTTCCCACAATCCAAACTGATGCTAGCAAGTTTGATGAGCAAACCAAATTCAGCCACAACTGCTAACTAACCACCACTAACTTAGCAAGCTGTAGATGCCACTAGCTAACAAGCTAAGTGTTACTGCTAGTTGGGGTTCAGCTAATTAATTACATGTAGTTATTAACTATAGCTACACCTAGAAAACTGTTGTCACAAGCTAATTCCTGCCAAAGCTAACAGCCAATTAGCTACAGCTAGCTATGATATTTATTAGCTACATTTTACAGTTGGTCAATCAGCAAACCAACTACAACCAGATAGCTAGTTAGCAACCAGTAGTTATGTTACCTAACTGTAGTTACAACTAGCTAACAAACTAAGTGCTGGCTAACAGCCAGTTAGGGTACTTACTAAGTGCCGTTTGTTAAGTACAGTTAGTTACCTGCTATAGCTATACCTAGAAAACTGTCATCACAGTTAGCTACTGCCAAAGCTAACAAACTTTGTGTATTGCAGATTTCTGTCCAGGTCCCTCTTGAAAATGAGATCCAGATCTCAACAGGGTTTACCTGGTTAAATAAAGGAAATAAAAAAATTAAAAAAAAACTAATAGCCAACTAGTTACAGCTAGTTATGCTATTTATTAGCTACATTTTACAGTTTGCCAGTAAACAAACCAACTACATCCAAGTAGCTAACTAGCTACCAGCAGTTAAGTTAGCTAGTTGAAACTACAGCCAGCTAACAAGCTAAGTTCTGACTGGCAGCTAGTTCAGTCACTTCCAAGCTGCAGCTAATTAACTACTGTTTGTTACATGCTGTAGTTACACCTAATGAACAGTTGTCACAGTTGGTTAGCTGCTGCCAGAGCCAACTAGCTACAGCTAATTAGGTTTTTACTAGCTACACCTAACTAGCATAATTTAGTTAGCTAAGTGTAGCGAAAGTAGCTAAAATAGCTGTAGTGAAAGCTAATTACTTAACTGCAACTAGCTTCAGCTACTAATTTGGCTAAGAAGCTAGTAAGCATTTAAATGTTAAAGGTAAAATCTGACAAAAACTAATTTATTTAAAGTTTTCAATAAAAAAACATTGAAAAAGTACAGATTACTACAATATGAACCAATAACCAATCTCTTAATGTTCAAGAAACAAAGATAAATTCAGATATTTAAGGTTTTTACCCGTCATGTTGTTGTAGCATGAGAAATGAAAACCTTTAGAGGGCAGAAGTACGTTTATAAGACACTGACTGTGTGTACTAATATAAAACCCAGATGACATTAGTAATTAAATCACTCATCTCTCTGAGCTTATTGGTGATCAGAATGACACACTTCATGTTTTAATGACCAAACGACATCGTCAAGATGCTTCCTGGCTTTCAGCAGCTTGATGTGAGGAGGAAACGTAATTAATCATTAAAACATTTAGAGAGCAGATCAGCTGCATCATGACTGCTAGCATCTCCACCTACACACAGTTTTTCAAACCGCGCTCATGAATCAAGAGTTTTAGTACACAATGATGTCTGATAGGTTTATGATAATGACTAATTGTTTTTGAATCAAGAACACTGATTTTCATTTTAACTGGGCGTCTCGTCTTCCTCCCAAGCAGACAAAGATTCCTGGATTAAATTACAATTTAAAAATGATTAACTGCTCCCTCCACAGCAGCTTAACTCCATCCTTTACACATAAACATGACAAAATTATTGACTTAAATCAGGCTCCTATTTTTTGCTGAAACGTTAATTGTCAGATAGTTTTTGTTATTTAAAGTGGACTAACATGAGAAAATAGACCAAAATTACTTGGTTTTGTGTTTTTGCAGTGTAAGTCCTAAGAAATTACCATGCAGTTTCAAGCAAAGTAGTTTTTAAAGTCTGTGGAAGTGTCAGTACTGCAAGGCAGCGTGTTAGGTCCACTGCAGATTTAAATAAAGGAGTAAATTTGGAGCAAAAATCTGACATTTTCTAGAAAAAACAAAATGTTAGCTTTGTTTAAATAAAATCTGAGATTAATGTCCAAGTTTGAGTTTTTCTAGCAAATCTTTGACTTTTCAAACTAAGAAACTTACTTGTTTTTTCTCAAATATTTTTGAAATTAATCACAATATTTAAAGTTTTCCTATCAAATTTTCAATTCTAACTCAAAAATATCCTTGTCTTTTTTTCTAGGAAACTTCTATGATTAATCTAAAAATTTTCTGAGATTTTCTAGCAATTTTTCGACTTTTCAAACTAGAAAATTTTGCTTTTTCTAGAAAATTTCTGAGATTGATGCCAATCAATCTCAAACTTAGGATTTTTTTGGGGGCAGATATTTACTTCTTTTTTCTGTCTGTGATAGGAGTCAGGAAACTGATCCTGTCCGATACCGAAACAGAAATCCTGGCGCTAATGAAGCGGTTTTCGAGTCCATTTAATAAATGAGGTTCTGGTTCTGGTCGCCGGTGGTTCTTGTCTGCTCTCTCTTCCATCTCTTCCTGTTTGGTGATTACATAAAGCTCATTAGACTCCGGCTCCTCCAGAGACTGACACAGCAACTCCATCTCCGCCGCTCCGCTGCACACGCAGAAACCCAACAGGAATAATTTATCGCCAGTTTGATTATTTTTTACATGCGAGCCTGATCTTAGTGATGCATGCCAGCGCGCACATGAGAGTAATTTTCTGCATGGACAGCGAGCCCTTGCAGCGGTCAGGCGGTGATGGTTTTATGGCCCCCTGCTGTCACAGAGTAATCCATTTCCTGCGCCGGTCGGTCCCGACGGCCCGGCGGAGGGCGGCGGGGGAACAGTGGATGTTCCGCCCCAAACCGAAATCGATTAATCGACTAGCTGTGGCCCCGCAGCCTGGCCTACTTCCCCTGGGTGCATTTAGAGTCACAGGACGCAGAGCAGCTACTGGGGGGCCGATAAACGCTGGAGGAGACGCGAAGCGGGCCGGAAACAGAAACAGGCCGATGACGGAGCGACGCTAAAAGCTCCGACAGAGGAAATGACCCGGGAAACAAATCACTGCAGGACAGCAGCTTCATTCACAGGACGGGCACGGATGGTTCCCATGGCGACGCAGAAGATCAGGAACCAATCAGATCTCCAAGTTCAAACTGGAGGAGTTTACAAACTTATATGAGTTCATAAATGATCAATAAAACTGATATTTCTGTAGGTTTAACAAAATCTGAGAAGTTTAACGATGGATGGATGAAATAGAATAAAATGGATGGATGGATGGATGGATGGATGGATGGATGGATGGATGGATGGATGGATGGATGGATGGATGGATGGATGTTTTTCCATTTCCTTCATTCAAACTGAACAGTTGCAGTCGTTTCCATGACAACGGTCTGTGTGTGTAACGAGCGGCGATCGTTTCTCAAACATCGACTCCGTTTTCACCTCACAGTTAAAACTGAAACAAGTCACCAAACAGGAAACGGGGGAAATAAAAAGAATAAGAACCTAGAAAAAAATAATATAATGTAATCACAAAACCACAGTAAAAATGAATATTTATATAAACTACATTTAACTGAAAAAAGAAATAAAATGTGTCTGAATAGAGCAAAGAAACGACCCGTTTCAAGATTCTGCTGGCGCCGTTTCAGTCCGTCTACAGTGACGTTTTGTTTTCCTGCTCTGAGCTGATCTTCAGTTCCCTTCGCTGTCAGACGCCACATTTTCCTGAACCGCAGAACCAAAAACATTCACTGATGCACATAAATGAGGATTTATTTGAAAAACAAAACAAACAAACATCTCATACAGAATGAGTGTTATTTGGGGAACAGTAAAAAGAATAAGATGCTAATCATATAATCAGTTTTCTTGTTACTAAATAGCTGCTTGTCAACACATATAGCAATTATGGAACAATGGTTGTGTCTACTTTCAGCTGCAGCGGGCTTTTAAAATGTCAATTCCAAAAAAATAAAAATTAATTAAAAAGCATTCAGCTTGTTTATTTTTTAAACAAACTGGAAACCTTCATTAAAATACCGGGACGCCTTTCTTCATTTTTCTAATATTTCATAACTCTAAATTTAGAGTTATGTAGATTATAATTTTAAAATTAAATTGGTGTAAGTTGTAGTCTTTCAAGTTAGCATTTTAGCTAATGTTAAATTAGCATTCGAAGCCACTTATACACACTAATTCAGCTAAGTACTGTGTTGGTGTAGCGCTTTAGCGTTAGCAGAACTAATGTTTATGATTAACGCTTTTGGGTTAGAACATTTTCATCAATATTCAAGAATTACTGATTTTAAAAAAAACTCCTGCATGTTCCTGAAAAGTTGCTTTAAGTTAGTTTTACTTCAAGTGAACTAAAATATCTGCACTAGAAACTAAACTAAAATACATGGTGAGGTTTAGTGTTTTGCAGTGTATCCATTATATTACAAGCTAACTTTAGCTTCTAATGCTAAACATTAGTTCTGCTAACACTAAAGTGCTACACCAACATGGTATTTAGCTTCTAGTTTTAGCTGTTGCAATTAGCTTTTAATGCTAAAACTAAAAGCTAAATACAGTGTTGGTGTAGCATTTTAGCATTAGCAGACGTAATGTTTATGATTAGCGCTTTTGAGTTAGTATAGCTAATGTTTTAGCAGGTTTGGGAAAAACATCACATTTCTGCAGAGCTCAAACCTTACAGGGCATTTTTGGACTGAGTGAAAAACTGAGTCAGTCTCAGGAAACCCAGTCGATTTAGGTGAACTCTGCTATTTCTGAAGGCAGTGCTCAATTATCCAGAGCCACAGCCTTTTTCCTGCCCTGTGTGGATTAGAGAAAATCCATAATAAATCCAAACTTCTGCACCAAATTGCTGCTTTGAAAACAAAACGACGTAAACATCAGACTGAAACCGCTCCACCAGTCAATAAATCAAGTTTTATCTAAACTTTTCACAGAAGTGACATTTCTTCTGCAGGATTTGATTAGCAACAACAAAGATTCACGTTTTCCGGGGACGCTGATGAGGTCATGAGGTGGAGGACATGCAGACGTATTAAAACTCATCTCAATAATCCCACTCAACATATGCTCACAGCAATCATGGTCAAAATAAAAAAGAACCCATCTATGTCATCATTAATCCAAATTCACTTATTCAAGGACGTAAGCGGGACATTTAAAGTCATAATCTATATGCAAAACCAAACATGAAAAGCTGTTCCAGACAAAATGCTCCCAGTGTTTTCTTTCTTTTTGTACGAGTTAAGCTGATTAGCCGCCGGCTGGCAGTGAGGACAGCGTGTTTGGGTCTGTGCTTTACATACGTCTGTCTCAGCTGCTGCGCCAAATCAGAGCACAGAGAAGATGTTGATGTCTCTAACGGGCCTTTCAAAGGGTCAAGGTCAAGTCCAGACGTTAAGGGTTCAAATCAGTTTAAGGAGCAGAAGAAGAATTTAGTTTAAATCCATCCATCGCCTTTATCCAGCAGGCAAAATGGGACTTTATAACGCACGATATTCTACTAATGTTTATCAAGTTTTGAAAATTGGGATTTATTTTCCACCACTGCTCTCCTTGGGTTTTCACAGTTCAGAGTGATGTGAGGCGGCCATTTTGTTTGGCAGCGTGTTCTACAGCTTCTATTTATTTGGACTTTGAATTCAGGTCCGTTCTACGATGGGATGTTAAGGTCGGGCTATGACTCTTTTATACTGCAATAAAAAGATCTTACCAAGTATTTTTGGTCTAGTTTCTAGTGCAAATATTCTACTACCCTTGCAGTTTGATGTCACACACACAAGATCCTGCCCCCATCTCCCTGCTGGAGGGCAAAACTCTGCTCTCCAACAATGACTACCATTAGTTTTAGCTGTCACGTTGTCAACATAACGCGCTAAATCTCAAATGTAAGCCGATATATGAAAGAAAAAAGAACACAATGCACTATGACAACTAGATAACAAGGTACGAAAAAAGTTTTAAGAAAAAAAAAGCGAGGGAGATGGAAGTAGTTCAGTTATGCTAGCTTGACTATGATAACTTTAGCATGTAGATGTGCTGTGGAATTCTGTTAAAAACTAAATAAAAGAGATGCTGTGGTGGCGCAGGGGAAAAGCACAACCCACATATGGAGGCCTTAGCCCTCATGGCGCTGGTCGCAGATACGGTTCCCGGCCTGGTGACATTTGTCTTCCCCTTCTCTAATTACCCTGTTTCCTGTCAAACTACTTTCAGATAAAGGCCACTAGAGCCAACAAAACCTTTAATAAATAAATAAAAGGCGACCTAAACACACCAACTCTGACAGATCATCAGCTAACAGCAGTGCTAGCTAATCTATCGCAGCGATCACTTATCAATAATCGCAAAATAAACATCAAGACTAAAGCATAAAACTGTAACAAACTGAATGATCTGTTCTTTGAGTGGGAAATGTTTGAGTGTTTTTTGGTGTTGAATCCTGAAACATAAAGTGGCGTTGTTGTCAGTTGCTGTGGCAACGAGACTGAATGTCGTGTAGCCGACAGAAAGCGAAAACAAAAGAAGAATCCAAGTGGTTTTCAGTTGTTCTTTAATGGTTTTCTGCATTATTTTTCACATTAGTGTGGAACATTGCATTAATTAATAAAACCTGCGTCTCCGGGTTTCATTTGTTAGCAGGATTGTTCTACTGCGGCACAGAAACGCCAGCGCTGTGCGACACGGGTCTATAGAGTAGAAGAGTACATAGTAAAAAAAATTTATACATTTTTGTGCTTTGATGAAATGTCTTATAAAGCAGCGGCCATATTCCTGTTTTGTTTCTAATCCAGTTTTAATTAAATCTCAGTCCTTCGGCGTTTTATCACGACGAGCCACGCACATAAACACGCCCGACAGATGAATACGTTTTCATTTCTGACAAATCCTCTCCATCCTCCGCATCTATTAAAACACACCCTCCCAACATGCGCGTCCCACCGTCTCAGAGACGTCTTTGGTCTCTGTGTCTTTTTCCAGAGACATCTGGCTCAAACAGGACCAGCTGCACGGTTAGCGTATGATAGCAGAACCCAGGCGCTGAGCCAAAGCAGGGAAAGTCTTGTCGCTCCACGGGCCTCTTCTAGCGTGCCACATAAATTTGAGTGCTTCTTAATCCACAGGCACTAAATGTACACACACACACATTGAGACTGCACTAAGTAAGCCTTAGTCAGCTGCACTGCCCTGTATATAAAGCCTGTGGGCAAAACTGCCATCATTAAATCAAGCCTCTCGGTCTGTCTTCTGGTGTTTTAGATTCTGTCTCCGTCATGCTGAAATTCAGTCAGACATAAAAGACTTTTCTCTCTTGCAGACACGAGGTACATAAAATAAAGAGATGACTGAACAGACTCTTTGTAAACAAAACATCTACCGACAGATGACAAGAACGTGTGTAAAAATTCAAAAAGGTACAAAGAGAAAACGTATTTTGCATGTTTTTGTACTTCCATTTGGGTTTCTGCTGCTTCTAAAAATAACTCAAGAGCTTGTAAAGCAAAACACCTGCCATGTTTGGGCAGTAAGTGTCTGGAAAATGAGCTGTTTAAAAAAAACAGAAAACATCCAGAAACCACTTCCTGCATTCTTGTTGGTTGTGTAGGAGCCTCCAGTTCTGCTTTTCAAAGATGTACAGTTTGCAGCCATTTTAAAGTGCAAGTGTAAACATTACGTTAAGGGGCGTGGCGAGCAGCAGATTATTTTTGATTTAAAGTGACAAGAGGCCCTAAAACATTTAAAATCTGATTATCTAAAATTTATTTTGTGCAAAAGCGTAATGAATGTTTTGTATCACCTATAGATACTATAGATGTAGTATCTATCCTGACATGTTCAAGGAAGCATAATGGGTCACCTTTAATTAAGACCTGCAGGAGCAGCTACTGTAGTTTTCTAGACCATAAATATCTGATTTTACAGATTTTCATTCTTTCTGACACTATAACAAGTACAGATGCCTATTAGACGTGCTGGTCGTGCTTTGGCAGCCAAAACAGCTAACTGGGGATTCCAATAAAACCCCTGAAGGTGTGCTGTGGTATCTGGCACCAAGATCTCGGCTGGATCTCTGCTTTAAGCTGCGTAGTGGAGCTTCCATGGATCAATTTGTTTGTCCAGCACATCCCACAGATACTGAACTAGGTAGATATGTGGAGCGTTCCCAGTTCTCCTGAAGATATTCCTGAACCATTTTGTGTTTTATTCTACTGAATGTGATCAAATTTAATATATTCAGAATCTGCAAATAGAAAATATGAGTGTTTGACTAATAATCAATATCTACCCACCTAGAGGTCGTCTACAGTTATTTTGGTTTCAACAGGGGTGATAATCTGTCATATTTCATAAGACTCAACTGACCCAAATAGGGCTGAAACAATTAATCGATTAATTGATTTTATTAACTTTAGAGATACTTTCCAGAGGTCATCAGAGGTCACCCATCCCCCTCCTCCACACAGTTTTCAAATCAAACAAAATTGATGTCAACTGACCTCTGGAAACGTTTTTAATACGACAAATGAAAATCTCAGCTGCATAAACATCTGACACCAATTTTGTTAGTTAGATTTGAGTAATGCGAGAGGGGCTGGTTGACCTTTTGACCTTTAAACTTTCATTAATACTTGCAAAGCAAAAGCAGCAAAACGTAAATATTTTGCAGCACAAACCAACACCAATTTTGTTTGATTTTGTAAATGGGTGAGAGAACTGGTGCACCTTTGATGACCTCAGGAAACAACATCTTTAAAATGAAAGCAGCACAAATAAAAAAACTGTTGCGGCACAAATAAAAAATTGTGATGCAAAAACTTTTGACACCAAGTTATTTTTATGCAATGTGTGTGGGGGAAGGCTGACCTTTGATGACCTCAGGAAACAATATCTTTACAATGACAGCAGCACAAATTAAAAAAAATGTGGCACAAATAAAAATTGTTGCTGCACAAACCTTCGACACTAATTGTGTTAGATTTGGGTAATGTGTGGGGAGAATGTTGACCTTTCATGACCTCAGGAAACTTCATATCTATAAAATGACAGCAGCACAAACCAAGATTGTTGATGCACAAATGTAGCACAAATATTTGACACCAATTCTGTTTGATTTGGAGAATATTGGACAGCAACTTTCCTCAGGTTTTCGGGTATTAGTTGCAAACATGAAGTTGCTATTAAGCTAAGCTCCCCTCCACTCTATACTAATCTTGTTATGTAAACCTAAGCCTTTAATGTCATGCAGACTTTAGAATAATACCCTAAACACTCTGCATGCTGCGCAGCATAATATCACATTCAGGTAAACTGCTCCACTAGCAGACACTCCAGCATCACCTCTTCCTTTCCTGACATGACAGAATCACACCCACAAGTTTTGGCTCTAATGACTCACACCTGATGCAGCGGCTGAAAGCTGTGATAGTGTTACATGATCACAGAGACAAACACCTGAAAGAGACGGAAGTGGGTGACGGGAGCGCGGAGTGCCGACGGGGAGCTTTTATGATAAAATGAGCCTGAAGTCTGCATCGCTTTGCATTCATTTACATCCCTCAAGTTGGCACCAAGACTCCCTGCAGAACCGAACCGTTACAGTTTGCCTGAATTAAAACAGCAGAGCGGCAATGAAAAAGGGACAGATTGAATCAGTTGCCGTCTCTAACATCTAAGTCAGTTACAAGGCACATCTCTGAATACATTTCAACTCTATAAATTTAGGAGTTCTTGACTTCGAGAGTGAGAAGCATATTTCACATTCTTTTACTTTCATTTCCACAAATAATTTGACATTTTCCTTGAATTAGTGGCCACTCCTTCCCTTTCCATTGAAGAGTCTTGACAACACGGAAGGCCAAAAGTGCCAGATTTAGTCCGCTTTAGTCAAACTAGAAAGTCTGGTTCATTTGGGAAGATGTGAACGCGTAATCGCACTCTGATTCGGACATAGAAAGTGAACTCTGGTCTTCCAAACCTCAGTCTCTGTTCGGTTGAAGTGGTGCGGCCTGATTCCATATTTGAATGCCAAGCGAACCAGAGACTGCTCCAAAAGTAGGAAGTGGACTACAGCGCACAGCATTATGGGTAAATACAACCAAAACAACACAATGAAACTTCTACGCTACTCCATTTTTGCTCACATCTTGTGAAGAAGGAAGTTGCACTCAGTGTCTTCAGAGGTTTTTGTGTTGTTTCCTTTAGTGGTTCTTGCTGCAGCGCCCCCACAGGCCAGGAGGGGAACAGTTTTTTAAAGGATTTGGTTTGTTGTTATTTTGGTTCCCAATCAAACCAAATCTACCAGATTATCAGTTGTGAAAACACCTTAAAAATGATTACGGTACTTACATTATCAAAAAATAATCCATTAACAAAATACAAATTCCTCATTTAAATATATACAATATATTAAATTATATAGAAATATTCTGGCTGATAGATTGTTTTTTTCTTTGAGGTTCCATTTTGATTTTAACTCAAAACTTCAACTCCGATTTGGATCAAAAATGTGAACTCTGCTCCGCCTACAAGCCTTGGTCAGTTGAAGTGCAGTTTGAACTCCAAGCGGAACGGAGACCGCTCCAAAAGCAGGAAGTGGACTACGCTGAAAGGAATTCTGGGTAAATACAACTAAAACAGATGAATAGCACCAGCAGGAGAAACGGCTCGTGATCTTTTACCACAGATGAAGGAGAAATCCTACAACCGCTAAAACCTGACGCTGCTCTGTTTTTGTTTAAAGCTTCGCGGTTTGTTCCAGACGGTAAACAACACGGCGAGCTGAAGCCTCCTCTCCTCCATTTGCAGTCCTTCCACACGTTTCTGAGTCTCCGAGGGACGTTTTCTCATTTGCCAGTTGGATTGAAACAGCTATAGAAACAGCTGGAGCTCAGGCTTCACCTGTAGTTTTAATACATCAACACTCAATATTCTGCCTTGACCCCAGCCGTCGGCCATTAAGGAGCCACTTCAGCTGAGAGCCCATCAGGTGGTGAGAGGGCAGGGCACCGTGTCGGCGACCGCTCCGCCGAGGTTCTGCTAATAACACGGTGGACGGCAATTACCCTGTTGAGCCGTGATTATAGCCTTTCTGCCCCGACCCCGTGTCACACACTGAAACTCCAACAGATCTGCTTCCAGACGGGATGGGCTGCAGCAGGATGAGAAAACCCCATCATCTACTGCTGCAGCAGAACCTCTCTCTGAAAAACAGACGAATCCAACCCAGAATTTGAGTTTATATCCATGCAAAAAAATAAAAAATAAGAAAAGAAAATTATGATTGTAAAATTCTGACTTATTTGCATAATTACAACTTTGAAACCCAAAAGTCTGACTTAATTTTCTAATTATGACTTTAAAACTCTCATAATTAGGACTTTTACTTTGATAATTCACCTATATTCTCATATTCATGACTTTTTCCACATAATTATGACTTTAAAATGTAAAATTTTGACTTTTACTTTCATACTTACCACTTTTATTTTGCAGTTTTGACTTTAAAATTTGTAATTATGACTTCCTGTTGGGCATTTATTTGGGAATTTGTCTGATTCTAATCGACTGATTGGTGCATATCTAATAAACAGAGATGGAAATAAAATATATGATCATTATTCAGATTTTATGTTTAGTGACTGAAGAAACTTGACATTTAGGAACTTTTTAATCATGTTACCAACATCTATAGAATAAAATACCCATAAAGTCCATAATAAACCGTATTAAGACTCAACTTTTCCTCCTGAATTTTAACTTTATTCTCATTTTAATACATTTTAGATAAACCTCAGGAGTCCCAAAGCTAAAACTTGGGAGCTAATTAATCAAATTAGCTTGTTTTTGGGGGGAGATGCTTCTGGCCTCTCGCCGTGTCGCTGTGGACACGGTTTAGTTTCCAGTGGATGTTTTTCTGTCACCATTAGAGGACGAAGGCAGGTGGGAAAAGGGAGGTTAAAGGACTCAATATGTGCTTGAGATGCTTTCAGACACACAGATGTCTGCAACACCTGTCAGGAGGTGTAAACAACGCCTCTGGGAGACGGCGACGGGATGATAAGGAAACGTTTAGTCAGAGTCTCTGATATGTCATGTTTCCCCAACTGCAGCCATTTTATTGCTACTCACAGAAACCCAGGAGCCCCGTTACAGCGACATAAAACCATTTCAGGATGGAGGACGACTTCAGAAAGGAAACAATGCAGCTTTATCCACGTTTTATTGTTACAGCTGCTCTGGTTTCATCAGTAAAAAACTACAAAGTAATAGTTACAAGTTTAATGTGTTTATTTTGAATTATAAAACAAATTCTATGCACTTAAGTTACAGAAATGTTCATTTTAGTGAAGAGTTTTCTGTCAAACTTAACTCCGCTTTTTTTTCTGTATAAGTTTTGAGTTAAAATCAAAATCAACAGGTGGAACCTCAAAAAAAAAATTAATTGGTATTGAATTGGTATCAGATCCTCCTCTAAGCTACGGTATCCAAGTTGTAGTGCTTCCAACTCACAGAGCAGTTCCTTCAGACTAGCCAGCAGCAATTAGCAAACACCTCTAGGATCATCAGCTGAGCTCATTAGAGGAACTACTTCTCAGAGAAACGCTGGTAAAAACGTTGCTAAAGGGTTAATAGAGGAGTCATGTTGTGATGACTTCTTGAAGGCAGAGTTTCAGAAAGAGCAGGAGCTTCTTAAAGAGACAGAGGCCCAATTTCAAGGTAACATAGTTACTTGATTGTGCTATAAAACGGCGCTAACTGAAAAACATATAATGCTGCCCCTTTAAGGTTTCTGTTGCTTACTGAGACGCAGTACTGCCGGTGGCCTCAACCTTGACCTCTGGAGGTAATAAAGCACTAACCAGTCCCGTGTCATCCCCGACTCTCTTCCTGACCCTGACGAAGGCGCTTACAGTACGGAAATGTGCACAGGCGCTTTAGAACTGCAGGTTCAGTTCAGCTTGCTGACTAAGCTTCACACACACACACACACACACACACACACAGTCGAGGTTAATGGGGTGACAAGCTGAGGACAAGGCCTGCATTACAAGCATGGCTCCACGCCATGTTAACCACACACACACACACACTCACTCATTGTTATTCAGCACAAAACGACTCAAGACGGCGGAGGGACTCTGTTGTTCCAGCAGGACTGATGTGACGCAGCCCACAGATTATTAATTGATTTGTTCTGTTCAGCTTAATTAAACATTTTTAACATCTTTCTTTAAAGATGTTAAAGAAATATGTTAAGATGTTTCTGAAAGCCAATAAAAACACATCCATCAGTCTGCTTATAAAATAATTGCGCCATCTAATTTTTTAGACAACTGATGTAGGAAATATCCTCAAAAATTACAGATGTGCTGATTATTAGCCAAACAATTGGAACTGGCATGATTTCCACAGCACCAGTGAAAAATCTGATTTTCACAGTTTTTGGTCTGTAAAACTGTGGAAATCAACATGTAACTAAAAGATAAAGTGGTGGACAGACGATTAAGAGAAAACTCAGGTTTTTAAGAAAATGGCTGCTTTTCTAATCAACTTTAGATTAACTCAATCAATAACTTTGATAGATGTTGCAAATATATTTTTTCTCTTAAAGAAATGATCAATTTTCTGGCCTAAAATAATGAGAAACAAACGATTTTAATTTGTTTCTGACATTTAGATGAAAACAGGTCCATTGATCAGTCTGATCAGTAACGAGCTTTCCTCTTTCTCTGACACGATGTCCGATTCGGACGCCAGCTGTGTCCAGATGAGTCTCCCAGCGTTTGACCCGTTTCTCCTCTGCCTCTCCAAACCTCTTCATACCCAAACTAATCTGTCAGACCAAATCCAGACGGTAAATAATCATCTTTCTCTCCATACCGACTCAATTATCTGTCTGCCGTCCTCTGGCGTAATCCGAGTCAGATCAGCGTTCTTCATAACTGCAGCTGGTTGGTTTCATCCGAGTTACAGCCTGTCACTGAACGCCACGTGTGTTGTCCTCCTTCACTTATCTTCATGAGGCCCTGAAGGCAACCTCTTACTGTAATTATCTCCTCATCACCGAGCTGGAGGACATCAGTCACTGTGGCTTTAAACGGAGAGAGAACGAGTAAAAATCCTCCGTTATGTAACTGGGATCGGATTTTAATTCACTGCGCATAAATTTAATATCAAGAAGAAATAAATGTTTCACTGGAAGGTTTTGTCATTTCTCTGCATTTCTAATCTCAAAACTGAAAAACAGAAGCACTCCTGGTGCAACGTGGACCAAATCTGTTGCTGTATTTCTCAAAGTTTTTTATTTCTAATTAATGAATGCCGTAATTAATTAATATGCAAAATTCTACTGCTTCTAAAAACAACGGCTGCTGGAAAAGACAAGAGCTTTGTTGTTGAATTACCATCCAGTACTGAGATCTTGTTGGCTGTGCAGGAGGCTCCGCTTTTCAAAGATGTACGATTGTATAACTGCGCATCCATTTGAAGCCATTTTCAAGTATAAGTGTAAGCATTGAGTTTGGGGCCTGCAGCAGCTAATTTAGATGTAAAGGGGAAAAGGCCTAAAAACATAAGGAAAGAAGTAAATTTTGAGTTTAATCTCAGGAATGTTTTGGAAAAAAGGACATTTCTGAACTCCAAAGATCAAAAATATTCTATAAACTACACGGAAATTTCTGACAAAATTTCTCTTAAACGTTTTTAACTTTTGAAATTCTAAAATTTTCAAGTTTTTTCTAGAAAATTTATGGGATCAATCTCAAAATTCCACATTTTTTTCTAGCAGATTTTTGACTTTCCAAACTCCAAAAATTACAAGATTTGTTCTAAAAAATCTCAGATTTATCTCTAAATAATTTTTGGCGGAAGTGTTCTTTTTTTTTGTAACGCCATGCCCGTTGAATGTGACTCAAAAATCAGGAGGTTTTTGAAGCTGCTCATTTTCCAGGCACCAGAAAGCATTTGGGTGGGACATTTTTTGAAGAAACTGAGACCCAAATGGAAGCATAAAAACATGGAAAATGTGAATTTTGTATAAAAGTTCCCTTTAATGAAGCCATAAAGAGTCCATCTGTGTCTCAGACTGTTGACTAATATTGGAGAAACACTGTAAATATGGAGCTTCCTTGTAAAACTCAGCCGTTTGTTTAAAGTCTGAAGTTCTTTACATGTCGTCTGATTCGCGGGACTTAATGAAAATAGTTTCTGAAAGCCAATAAAAACACATCCATCAGTTGCTTATCAAATAATTGTGTGGACCCCAAACGGTCCAACCTGCTGCTCCTTTGCTTCACACCTTCTCATTTTGCTGCTTCCGTTTCAAAGCGCCGGGCGCCAGGCGGGCAGCAGACGGTGAGTGGGCCGGTGGTCGGGTAGAAAGGCAGATAAGACGGCTCACAGGTGTCAGATATCAGGCAGGACTCCTCTACGCTTGTCCTCCACATAAAAGAGACATCTGGGCCGGCTGACGGAGCGCTGCGGGTCGGCGCGGCGGAGGAAGTAATCTGACACAGAAGCACAGGAGGATTCAGGCTTTTCCATTCCTGCTCTCCATCGTGGACTAAAATCTTCAAAGCGGGCCTGAAAATTACAAAACGGCATCGATCTTCCCCTGAAGACTCGCAGTGTTTTACCTCATTCACACATCAGAGGACTTCCAGGACGCCCGTCTCCCTGCAGATTGTTTAACTCGGCTCTCCTGAGCTTACATAACCATTAAATACCTCCACTTCGGGCTCATGCACCACAATGGGTTTGACTCTCAGGATGAGTCCAATATGAAGGAAAAGAAACCCAAAAAAAATGTTAACAAGCTTTCCTGGTCTGGTTCTGGGGGGTTCAAAGTGTGGCCCGGGGGCCATTTGTGGCCCCGGGCCACAAACTGACTTTTTTTCCCCCTACAAAATCCAAATAGTTTATCCAAAGTAAAGTTATTACAGTCAAGAACAGCACAAAGCTTGTGTGTTTTTATAACCAATATAATAATTATAGACACCTTCATCCAGAGAGTTTTACTGAAAGGTCATTTTCTGAAAAACAAACAAAACAGTAAATAAGTTATGAAATTGTCCTATTTTTATTACGGCAAAAAGCCACTTTATTTTATTAAAATATTGCATGTTACTTAGCATGTAATGCTAAACAGATAAATAAATTATTTTGCCTCCAGAGTACTTTCATCTTTGGGATTCTGGTCCAAAAGGTTTTAGATGAAGATCTAAATCAAGTTTTCTAGTATTCTAACTTAATCATTACCTTAATTATAAACAATGTTGCTTTTCTGATTTTTTTATTTATTTTGAAAATCCTTTAAAAAATCTTTTAATCCCGACTGCCACTCTAAAAAGGTCTCAGTATTTCTTCTTCTCTAATCGAGTCTCTGAGCAGGAGAATAATCAACGGAGCGCCTGAGTGGGTGTGTGTGTGTGTTTGATAGCGCCTCACACACCTCTCTTGGCTACATTTCATAATTATACCTGTCATACAGCAACAGACAAAACCAAGTAGCAATGAAACCTTTCAGATCCTCATTTATATTCAGAGCAGACCTTCTTAGTCTCATGACTCACAACGACGGCGGCGGCGGACACCCAGAGAATCTCACCCAATAAGCTCAATTCAATAAATCCATGCTGAAGATTAAAGGGGAAACTAAACCCAACACCTCAGATTTAAAACATATCAGATAATGCTGGGATTTTATTTCTAAATAGGGATAAATTGAAACAAACAGATTGGATAATCTCTCACTTCAACCTGTTGATTATTAAGCTCCAAAATACTGACACTGAACAGATTCTCATTTCTTCAACTGTTATTTTCCCTCATTGAATACAATTATCTACAAAAGTTAAAAACTTTTGGAGTTCCTTTAAAAGGTTCTAATGAATAGAAGTTGGAAAGAGGAATCAGGAAATAATCATTTCGTCATAAATGTCAGATTTAGGAGGAAATCTAAATCATCCTAAATCTTGGATGATTTAGATGATTGTAGATTTCAAACACTAAAATGAATGAGCAGGTTGGATCTTACTTCTGATTCTCTAAGTTAAGCAACAAGTTCTGTGAAAGTAACCTGTAAATGCATGAAGATTATCCTGAAAGTAGCAGAGAGAGACCAAGAGACCAAGAGAGCGAGTTGATTCCACCAACCTAGTTTAGGATTTCAGTGAATATTCCATATATTGAATATTTTATCAGACGTATCATCTACTGATACTGATCACATCTATCATATATTGTTGTTGATTTATTGTCCATCTCTATTTTATCTTTATGAGAACTGTGTCACAAAATATTGGGATAAAAATTAGCATAAAAATTAAAAAAAATTAAAAACAAAATAAATATTCCTCAGCTGCATTTTAAAAATCCAATAAACAAAAACTCAACAGAGTTTCAATCGTTAAAAGTATTGACACCCTGCTGTAAAACTTTGACCTTAATTAAGGCAGGATTGACTCCAGAAGTAAGCAGCTTTGTTTAAAACAGCCCATTTCCCATGCAGGCCTTAATAAAATCAGATTACAGTTAAACTAAAAGCCCACCAGGGACCAAGACAAGCAGCCATTTCCTGCCTGCAGGGAGAAGTGACCAGAAACGGCAGACATTCGGCCCGTTGACGGGATATTAATGGCTGCTTCCGCTGATTTGGAGCCGGAGACGGATGGGGGACACCTTCACTGGGAAGTCGAGCATTCGGTGGCTTCATTGTAAAGAAATTAAAGTGCAGCAGTGGAGTCATTTTGGCAGGTCTAATGGACCCCAAGTGAGCCGATCAGAGGAGGATATAAACGATGGACCAAAAGATGAGGTTTTTGACAGAACAAACCGGCACTTTAATCGTAAAAGCAGCAGCAGGATACACAAAAAGAGAAAATATTCTCCTCAACAGACTAAAATTCAAGTTGTATTGAGTGTGTTGAGTAATTTTCCTCCGTGTTCAGATCGTTACGCAATAAAAACCATGTAAACCTTTCCGTATTCATCACTGCGCTCGAGGAAAGCAGACTGGGTTCCCAACCAAATAATTAAAGCAATTTATAAATATTTCACAGTGTAATTACAGTGACAAACTGAACTGAGGAGAAAACTCTGGTTTATTTAATTTTCTGCAAGAGATCGACAGAAATGCAACTTAAATAGAACAAAAATTATTTTAAAAAAACCCTTTATAGCTTAAACTTTATCATTTATCTTACATCCCAACTAACAAACATTTATTCCAGTCTAAACATACAATAATATTGTAATGACGATAAATTTGTGATTAAATAAAGTTTAAGTACCTGGCAGCAAAATCCATGATTATTTTAGTAATCGACGATTAATCGATTTTGTTATGTTATCTTATTTTATAAAATTTGAATCAGGTGAAGCTAAAAACCAGCTAAAAGTTTTGGGTCGAACATATTTACATTTAAAGGGGTTTATTTATCTTAAATGCAAAATGTATCTACTTTTTGTACAGTTTTGGCTTAATTACAGCTCTGAATATATTGTTCTTTGATTAGTAAATTAGTTGACAATTTTAATCAATGAAACTCATTGTGTCTATATGAGATCAAGTATTAAATATTATTTTATTAGACAGTCAAGTAGCACTTTTAGCTCCCGAGGGCCTAAAAACCAAAGACTATTTGTCGATTATTTCAATTAATCGTAATTAATCGATTTATTTCAGCCCTAAAATCCAACCCCAGAATGAGCCTCGATCCTGAAGAAGTTCCCTGATAAAACTGGGAAAAAGTTGGACGATAAAACTAATTATGGGAAGGACATACCAGAGAAAATAAATATTGCTCTCCTCAGATATTATTGACCCGTAATTATGCAGAGCAATAATTACGGGTCACACATGGCTGAACGGGAGATCTGCATGAAAAGTGGTAAACTGTCAGATTCCCTTGAGAAACTCAAAGAGAAAACACCAATTATTGACAAGTAGAGGAAAAATGTGCTCCAATTAATACCAGTACTGATTTTTTTAAAAACATGATGAACATTTAAGCAGTGGTTAAAAACAATCTCAACCTGGGTTATTGGAAACTGATCATTCAGGTAGTTTCTGCAGCATTTCATTAAATATTCTCCTCTCAGGTGAATCTTTGCCATAAAGCACATCAGGATTTGCATCCTGGACATAAAGTCTAAAATAAAAGTTTATCAAGCAGCAATAAAGGATTTATAGGAAAACACAATAAAACCTGAGCAACGTGATTATGTAAATCTTTGGGCTTTTGGTGATAAATATGGGAACTGTTGGGGGAAAAAACCATGTTAATTTGTTTAGTTTGATAAAGTAGAAGGCCAGCTGAGCTTCTGGTTTTCTGTCATTAACAACCTACTTTTATAATGATTTTTAATAGCCGCGTCCCGACTGGATGAAGGTTAATTATCTCTTCCAACAGCATTTGGATGTTGAAAGCTGGAAAGAAGCACTGTTTACAGCTTTAAGCTTTTCTAGGGTGGAATGATGATGCAAAACAGCTTTAATGATTTTTAGTTGAATTTATTGAACAAACAGTGGCCTTAAATATGTAAACCCAAAGCTAACAATAATTGGTTAGAGGATTTTAGTGAGTCCACACTCTTTTTGTTGCTGTAAACAAGCCTCTGGAGACCAAAATTGGCTGAATCAATTGAAATCTATTGGTTTTTTTTTGGTAAAATAAGACGGTGGACTTCGGCTATTCACAGCGATTAACAATCCCAGCTAGCTACAAAATGCTAAAATCTGCAAAAACTTGAGCACTGCTCTAAAAATGTATATGACTTAATGTTTTCATAGTGCAAACAGCAAATATACCTCAATCTGCATTGATACGCAAAGTGAAAACCAATGCTAACATCTACGATCTCCACTGTTGGATTGGCTGTTTTGCTAATGTCCGCCAACTAGCACTGCTGCTAGTGACTTTAGCTTCCCAAACTTCAGTTTCTTTGAACATTTTAGATATGCTGTACAAAAAAAATCCACAGGTAACTTGGTTTTCCATAAAATATTTGACGGTACGTTCAACAGAAAAATGCAAGAATATGTGAATTTACGAATCCTGAACCACGAATAGATGGAAGTTCAATGTAATCACCTGCATTAGCATTGGAGAGGCTAATGATTAGCATGAATATACTGGCATCAGCAATGTGTAAACTAATGACTAGCATTCAGAGACTGGTCAACTAATTTAGTAATCTATTAATCATTAATTGGAGTAGTATACAGACTCTAAAATATGCTATTCTCTGAAAGAACAAACTTGTAGAAGTAATTAAGTCAAAACTGTATGAAAAAAAATATAGTTTTTGCATTTTAGATAAAAAAATTGTCTGTAAAAATTCTACCTAAAACTTCAAGTGTCATAGTTGTAGCTTTACCTGCTTCAAATTCTGTAAAATTTCCATAATAAGCACCGTTTGCTGCTCAGTTATTATTTGGTTAATTGAAAAATAAAAAGTTGCATTAATAGTAAGTGAAAAAAGGGGCTTATTTAAGTATTTATTTAGCTGCAGATGCATCCTTTAGTATCTTATTGCATTTTAAGCAATACAATGTTTTATTTCTTATTCAGAAAACATATTTATTTATTTTTTTGAATAAAATAAGCTTAAGCGGTTAAACATTTTGCGGAAAGTCTGATTAATCGCTGAAATAATCATTACTTTCAGCCATAAACTGATCAACCGTTTCCTAAAACCAGTTTTCCAAATATCCGTGTGCATGTATAAATTTGAGTTTGTGGGTTTAATTTTGACAATTTGCATTTTAGAAAAGTAAAGTCCAAACTTATGCAACCGACTCTGTTGAAAGATCAGAAGCTAAAATGATGTTTGTGGTCAGGATGAGTGAGTAAACATCTCCATCAGGCCTCAGATTTGTCTCGACACGCCACCGAACATGACAGACGGTCTGAGCCACGAACAACCAAGGAGAAAGAAGATGTGAGACTTTTTCACGCTTGTCCTGCTGGGAAAGTTTTCCAAAGAAGTGCAGCTTGTCTCTCAGTCCCGTCTTTCTGCTGTCAGGCGCTGAAAGCGGTCAGAATTATTATTCCTGTTAGTTTTTCCCCTCAGCAAGGAGAGAGCCGTCAGCTTGACAAGCGATCCAGTTCCCAGTCTGTCTACTTTATTTGACAGGAAAATAAAACGACAAATGAATACAAAGTGAGCATATATTTTTAATAAGACTATCTAGGGCAGCAAGAAAGTATAAAAATCATACAACTGAATACTTAAAACTTACAGGGATTCAGAAGAGGTTTAACCAAGTGAGTCGAAGGGAAATCTATTTTTATCGGTGCAAAGATGCTTTTTATTGCTGGAATATTTCTGATGTTAATTCCCAGGATGCAAAGAGGTTGTTAGGATCCTCAACTAAAAGGTGAGGTAAGATAAGTTTATTTATGTAGCATGAATTCAGAAACAAGTCAGAGTGGGAGAAATCTTTGGCTTTTACCCCAACAACTGATTCACTTTGTAATTTTAAAATGTAAATGTTTCTAAAATCAGCTTATAATATGCAAGATTAGATCTGCAGCTAATTATTATTTTAGTTATTAATTATTCTGAAGATTAATTAACTATGCAGACGATTAATCGGTTATCTTGATGATTAATCGATTACCCTGACGATTAATCGGGGGAGGGAGGAATGTTACATTCTGCTTAAAGCTCTGTTTATACAATATTAGAAATACATTCAAGAAGCAAAGAAACAAATATTTCAATTCCTTTTTAAAACAGGTAAATGCTCATTTTAATGCTTAAAATGTAACAGCAGCATTTCTTTAGTAAATGCTTCATTATTTGTGGCAAAGATTGCATCTGCAGCTAAAAATATACTTATTTTAATTAGTTATTTTTTTCTACTTGGCTTGATATAGAGCTAAATTTTTGTTTATTTTGGGGATCACACATTAACATTTGGATAACAAAAGACGCTTTATTGATTTTCTTTTTAAATAAAATTTGAACCAGTTGAAGTTAAAACTGCAACTTGAGGAGTTTTGGGTAAAGCATATTTACATAGAGAGGGTTTTTTAAATTATTTTCTTTTATTTAGTTTTACATTTTCAAGTTTATTTTTCTACAATTTAGCTCAATAAAGGAGGCTTCCGTAGCTCCACAGATAAAATCATGGAAATATTCAGAAAACTGATCAAATTTTATTTAAAAAGTTTTGGTTTTTCCATTGATTACTTGGGTCATTATGTAATGAAATGCAACTGGGCCATGCCGGTACAATCAGGTACTATTAATCCAGACCAGATTAAGCAGATTTAAAAAGTGAAGAAGTTACTGGGGATTTTCAAACTTTTCCACACGGCTGCTGATTGTTTTCAGCGCTTTTAAAAACAGGATCGACTTTTAAATCTCTGCATGTTTGTTTCTGGGCAGAAAATTAATCATTCACCTTGTTTTCTCCTCACCGTAATCTCCTAATCAAGCTTAATCCCTTCCTCTGGTCCCAGCAGCTACTGGCTGCTGTTTCTCTGAGCTTACAGCTGAATTTCACTTTCATTTTCTCTGGATCCGGACTCGGTCCCCGTTTGCCTCTGTCCGGGACGTGATTGGGACCTAAATCGTTTTATCCTGGAAGAGTGACTCTTTTCTCCTCGACAGACTGTGTCTCTCTCCTTTTAATTTGATTGCTTTCTGACTTAAAGAAGGTGTTAGGAGGGACACGAGAAGAGACGGTATAGCTGGGGATGATTCAGTTACATACAGACGTATCTGTATGGTTAAATAAATTAATTAATTAAGTATGGTTAAATAAACCACAGTTCAGGAGTCGGACGGAGCTAGCTTCATCTCCAAGCTGCTAGCATGCAGATTTCCACCCAGGATTAGCAAACGTTTAGTTTATGCTTCAGTTTTCAGTTGCTTCTGCCTTTTGTAACAAGAAATTATTCACTTTATAATGCTGCATTTACACCAATCCCATTTAATCCACTTTGTTCAAAGTCCAGTCCGTTTTTTC
>CAEFZY010073084.1:0-11780 GCA_903066815.1 Brachyrhaphis roseni | reverse complement strand
GGAGTCCAACCCTCACCGGAAACGAGCCCGACTTATTGCCGGCAATGCGGACCAGACTCTGACACCGGTCATACAGGGACCTGACAGCCCGTATCAAATATCAACAACACATAGTCAAGCTAACAGCTTTTCAAGCTAACAACCATTAAAATCAAGCTTACATTGACCAAGACATGCACAACCTCAAGCTAAAGCTTCCAGCTATCCAAGCTACAATGTAATTTTATTTTCTTGTTTTCAACTAACCCTAACCCTCTCTGACTAAAGTTAGACCACGTCCTTTAATCTGTAATCACAGTTGGCCTTTACACTGATCATGATCTGCTGCATTGGACATCCCTAAAATGCAAAGTCACTTCTCAAATCACACAAACCTGAGGACATTCAGGAGGTGTGAGCTGTTGTTAAAAAAGATACAGCTGAATGCATTAGACCTTTACTTCATATTATTTCACCTGTAGCATAACACACACCTGGGAACCTGTAATTCTCATTTTCAGTAACCAGGTAAGGAAAGTTGACAGAGAAGACAGATTCAACGCTCCCTAAGGAAATTTGTCACAGACACATCCAGCCTTTAAATTAATATGAAAATACAATGCGACACCGCTTTTATTGCCCGCCACTGACTCACATGCTGCTGTTTTACCGTCGTCCATCCGTCAACATACACAGAACAACAAGTTTTTCATTGCAGTAACTGTACTCAGAGGAAGGGTGGTGCTTTCTATTGTCTTCAGGCAAACAAGAGGTGGCAATGAGGGATTGTTCAGCAGGGACTGATGCAAGTGTTGGGAGCATGAACTGATGATTTATGTAATGTGAAAGGAAGAATACCACACTCAGCCTTTGAAAGCAAATCACATCTTTTGTTCTGATGTGACATGATGATAGAGACAGATGGAACCATATCTTGGCTCTTTTGTGACTAAAAAAGTACTTTATGGTCTCTTTGGGAGACCATAAAATGGCAAAGCTGCGCTGGATTGATGAAGATACATAATTACCCAATGTCCACCATCAACTTAATTTGATAAAGGTCTGAAATGCAGGTTCTTTCCATGTGGTTTGTCAGTGCTCTACAATGGAACAACAAAAATACACTATATTTCAACTTAAAACATTAGGTTCATGTCAAACTGTGAACTTGATGCTATTTTTACTTTTTTATTAAATTTGTGTATATGATCAAATACTGTACCCAATTACTGTTGTTGACTCACATTTACTGTTGCTGACTCAAGCTGCTGAGTGAGTCAACAACAATTAAACTGTAGACTGTTCAGACCTCTAAGAACGTATATTTAATTAACTCTCCATTTTCAATTTCAATATTTGAACAACAAAAAACTTTTATTTATTCATAGGATTCTGTCAGGATGAAGTCATGAAGGCCAATTTTATTTGGTTATTAAAGTGGCCAAATAAGATTATTCCCCCAATCTGTAAGTACTGTTTTTATACTCTCACATTTAATACATGTATGGACTTCATATTGAGTTTAAAGACTGAAGGAAATCTTTAAACTCCTCAATTATGATTCTCAATCCCAACTTTGGGAGCCATTGCATTAACTGTTTTTGTCTCTGCATGTACTTTCTCTAAAAGCCATAATAAACTATCCATTATTAGGTAAATTCCATAAAAAATAGTTAAACATATAAACAACAAAATATATTGTAAAAACACAAGTTACTTTCTATCAAATCTTTTAAAAAAGAATTACATCTAAACTGCATTTTGACAAGTTCAATCCTATTAGCTTTTTATTTTTTTCTTTACTCGACAAGTTTAAATTAAACCCTTTAAAATGGCATTAGATGCAGAGCCATTTGTTTATTTCCTCCGGGTTTTTGATTCCTGTTGCCTCTGGGGTCATCAGTGCTCTTTGAGGTCCCTGAGTGATTACAGCGTTGGTTCACCTCTGCTCACTCTGTGCCCCATGGCCTTGTCTAATTTGTTTTCTCACCATGCAATTAAAAATGCACCATGGGAGGAGACGGCTGATCAATGAGACCTGGCAGCGACTGCAAAAAGAATCCATCTTTCTACTCATCCATCTGTGGACACCCACTGTCTGTATACCTGTCTGTCCACATTCACGTCAGACTAGGCTAACTTGTTTACCTTCACCTACTGCTGAACTTGGCCCAGCTAGATGCTTCTGTAAGTAGGTGTGTTTAAGTCGCTGGCAGGTCAAGGTGATGTAGTTGTTAATGCAGGTTTGTCTTTACAGATGGAGGCTGTTGCAGGATATATAAACACACAAAGATGCCCAGATCAGGAGACGTCACCCATGAAGGACTTTGGAACAAATGAGTCTGCTGTCATAGGTCAGAAAGTTGTTTCGATACTTTCATGTAAATGTGCAACTCCCTGGAAGACAAAAGCTGCCTTTCCATTCCAAATGTGCACACATTTTTGTAGCTGTCCTGTTAATGCAAAAAAAATAAAATAAAACAAAAAAAACTACAATTTTGCAATTTCACAGTAACGATGCTTCCATTTAAGAAATGAAATTGAACTCACGTGAATAAGCTTGTTCAAATGACAACTTTTTATTAACTGTGCAATCCTGGGGAAGCCAGCTGAATGCTGTCCAACAAACTCCAAAACAAACATTCATCCTCTTATTACTTCCTCTTTATCATTTTCGCCATCAAAATTACCTTGTTTTCATTAGGAATTTTTGTATTTTTTGGTCATTTCAATTTGCACAATTCTATGGTTAATGGAAACACAGCTAAAGAGAAAGTTCAATAAAATTATTTTGCTAAACTTAATGAAGTAAATTTCCATGAACCCTACTGAAAACAAAGCAGAGGCATAAAGAATGTAGAAGAGGATACAGCAATGGAAGCAGACCTGAGTGAAGCTGTCCTCTCTCTGGACCCTGACGCATAAGTTCAGGTCCTGCCATATTGGCCTTTGTTGTATGTCTTCCTTTTCTCTCACAAGCTGCTTTCCTGTCAGATCACTGTTAATAAGAGGACACTAGAGCTGAACAAACTAAAAATAAATATTGATAATAATAATAATAAAAAGAATATATCCTGTAGGAAAGTCGACTAGCTGAGACACTTTTCTGTTTCCTCTTGCTCTTTTAAAAAACAGCTGTGCTAACACTTAGTGGCACACCAAACCGCAGGGTTCTTATTTAGTGAGACATAGTGATAAATAAAGCCCAACATCATCACATATTGAGATTCTTCAGCATTTCTGATTCCATTTCATCAGGCAACAAGGAAATGAGTTCAGAAAATGCTGTCGCTTTTTTGGAAACACTGCAGAACTTTTGCTCTGCATACCATCTTAGATCCTACAGATTTTACGTTTACCTCAACCAATGGAAAATAACCTGGATGTTTAAGAATATGGTTTGTCAAAAAAAAACTAATCAACCACGCTAAAAGCTGTTAACGTATAAAAACTTGCTTGTTTGGTAGTACCCTACGTACTAATAAATCATACATTAAATACATCATAAATCTGAATGTTTGGGGCTTTTCAGACAGAAACTAACTCTGTAGGACAACATTGATGGCTCATTTATTCCATGTTTTGTAAGTTTAATTTGACTTGAGTGAATGTAATTCTATGGGCTCTCAAACTCAAACAACAGCAGATTTTTAATGTATTGTGGCGCTAAGCCTTTCAGTGATTTATAAACTAACAGTATTTTAAGGTGTATTCTCTGATCTATAGGGAGCCAGTTCAGGGACTTTAAAACTCCCTGAACTGGGAGTAACAGATGTGCTCTCTGTTACTGGTGTTTAGTGAGAAAGCAAGCAGCAGCGTTCTGGATCAGCTTCTACAACTTCACTATTTCCAACTGTCATTGCAACTCTTATGTTCTACTAACATACAACCACCTAAAATACTGAAATAAAAAAAAAATGTGCAGATTACACGAAGGACTTCGCAGGTGAATTTTAAAGGTAAAAAGATGGTGAAGAAATGAACAGACTCAGCACGACAGACGAGTCTGTTGGACGGTGCGATCAAAGTCTTTACTAGAGCCGTTAATCAGATTCCTCAGGGAAGCATCATCACCAACATCTGCTTGGAAAAAATCAGAGTTTGCACATGAGCTGCCATATGCTGGGCCTGCAGCATCTATGGGTGTGTGGCAGCGGTGGTATGGATGGTTGTTTACACTTCTGTATTTGTGAGTTTGTGCATCTGTGTCATTAGTGCAATTAACGGCTCATGTAGAAGAACTGAAGACTCAAATATGTCCCCCGAGTGCTGTGATTATGTTTGTGCTGATGAAGCAGATGCTGCACATGCAGATAACTATGTTTGTTAAATGTGTGCCCTGAAAACATGACAGCAACTTTTTCTTATCTTGTTTTTTAAAATGAGGTCACAATCAAATCTTCCAGCATTCAGAATCAGATCCAATTGTACCATTTTCAATTTACAACAAAAATCAAACATTTAAACTGATTTTGTGTGTGTATGTGTGTATTTATTCATTATAAATGAATAAATAAATAAAAACAGGCAGCCAAATTTGATTTTAATATTTCATTACTTGGGTTTATGTGACCCGGAAATTGTTCTGCATGCAATGGAACCATACACAAATTTAATTAAGGATTTTTAACACTGGTATGACAAGCAGAAACTCCCTCCAAGCTGCAGCAGATTAACATCCTACCATGCTCAAAAGAGAGGAAGACAAAGTGAGCGAGTTTGACACTGGAGTCTCTGATGCACTGGGAAATATAGCATTACACTAATATTCCTCAGTATATTTTTGTGCTTAATAATGATAATTTAAACAGCTATTTATTCCTTTACGTACCTGAATATTAGTCAAAGTTGAAGGTGTTGCACATATCCCCTGGTACTAGATGACCCTCAGTTTGGCAGAAAAATGTCCATGTTATGTAAACCCAAGCAATTAAATATTAAAATCAAATTCAATCCTGTGGTCCATTTTTCTAGTTTGTAGATTTTGATCCGTGACTATAATGTGAAAATATGAAGAACAAGACATTTTTTAATTTCTTTTTAATCTGATTCAAAAACAACAACAACAAAAAAACATTTTTAAGGTTTGAATGTTTGTTGTGAATTGATAATGGAAAAACTAAATGATACAGAATACTATTCAGGCATTCTTCCTTCATATTTAAATTGGTAAATGTTAAAAGGTAAAAAAAAGAGATCCCCACCACTAAATACTGTTTAATATATTTAGGTTATTTTGCATTGTCTGACTAAAATCTAAACGTAACCTTAATCTTAAACCTAATCTAAACTTAATATTAATCTAAATTAGAAGTCATTTTGTTCTGATCTGTCAAACACTTCCTTCCTCATTATTGTCAAATATTTTCAATTATTTTCCCTGGATAGCTGTGCTTTCCTTGTAGTTGTTTTAAATCTTACTTTGAAAATACTGACAATGAGAAACTTACCAAATTATCTGTGCCATCACCAAATTTCTGCTTCTGGTGGGGGCAGTATGATGGTGTGGGTCAGCACCACTCTTCATCATCATTTGAGGCAAACTAATGCAGATAAATATTTGGTTGACATTTGGCAACCAGTGGCAATATCCACTGTTAGGACTATGTGAGGAAAATGATGCCATGACACCTTCACTAAGGCGGTGACCAGCATGTATGGGTGAGTGTCTTGTTACTTTAAAATGTAATAATCAAATCCATTAAAGGACTCCAAACAAGATTCATTAGCAGAATAAGCTGCGAGGCATTGGCCCAGAAAATTTATTATACCTGCATGCTTAATTCTGCAGCTCAAACTAGAAATAAATTTTCCTTTCCAAATATGCCACCGCTTCAAGAGAAATAAACAGGTTTTTCGACGGTGTGAGATTTATTGCCAAAAAGGATTGCTGGAACAAAGAAATAATCAACCAAACCAAAACAAGTTGTGACATTTTTGCTTACTTGTATATCTGACTGAATGTTCACCTGGGATGCCTCGGTGTCCTCACCTCTGCAGCGTCCGCAGTTTGCAACTTTCAGTTTCGAAACCGTTTCATGGTAATGTTGTCATAATGGGCAGCAAATGACAAGCTTCTGTAGGAAATTACTCTGCAGGCAAATTAAACTGGGCAACCTTTTAGCCTGAATAGTGCACCAGTTTGAATTATGATACAGTTGTCTCATACCCTTTCAATGACCTCCTCTTTTTTGCTTTTTCCATCTCTTTTTTTTCATTTTTCCCCACTCTGTCTCGGATTTAAGACATTGGAGATGAGATTTGTAAATTGGAGGTGGCAGCCTGTTGGAAATCTGAATTGTTGTTTCCATCAGCGATTTGATGTTGGAAAATAAATCTAAGGACGCTTTTGGATACCTAGGCGTTTATATTGAGGCTTTCCAAATAATTTGTTGCCTAATTTAACAGTGACTTTAAGTAGACGAGGCTTGGCTATAGCTGTTCTGGTGTGTTATTTCACTTCTGTCCTGTTTGTCTACACAGAGACAAACAGGACAAACAACCATGCACACTCACACCTACGGAGAATTTAGAAAGACCATTTAACCTGACAGTCATGTTTTTGGACTGTGGGAGGAAGCCAGAGTACCCGGAGAGAACCCACCATGCACAGGGAGAACATGCAAACTCCGTGCAGAAAGAGTTTGCACGGGTTTGATTCCGGGAATCAAACCCAGAACCTTCTTGGAGCAAGGCAACAGTGCTACCAACTGCGCCACTGTGCAGCCCATTGGTTGGCTCCAGTGAGGTTAATAAGTTCATTTATTTATTATAAATGCTATTGTATATTTTGCATGTTAGTGCTTACTTTTGCAAGTCAAAGGCTAAACTTTGCATCTTATAATTTCAGACTTGTTCAAAAATACCCAACGTAATTATAATGACATTTTGGAATAAAATAAAAGTGGTATACAGAAGTTTTAGTAAAAATAAGAAAATAAACTCTTGGTTAGCTAGAACCAAAAGAGTATGTTCAAGCTAACTGTAGAACATTAGCAATGATCTTTGTATTCAGCTTTAGTTATTGAGTTACAAACTTGTTAAAAATAAACCAAATTACTTGAACCTGATCATATGATACAATGATATTGGTGTAAAGAGCTTTACACCAATATCAATTATTGGTGTTCAGATATATAGAGAGCATTGACTTTAACCTTTCAGGAACTTGGTAATTTTTGCATCTAGAGGTAATATTTAAGAGGTTGACTAATTGAAATGACTTAATACAATCAAAATGTGTACAAAGATGTTTTACACATTAGACAACAAAGACTGGAAAGCAATGAAGCTGAAAGTATGCTAAGGCTAACATTAGCCTATTTTTGCTAAACCAAAGGCAGTCACAAATTTTTGGACTTTTTGAAATTTTCAATATTAAAAGTAGATTATAGAGGGATAAGAGATTGTTAGAAAAGGCTGTAATTGTATTTATGTTATAAAAACTGAAAATATGTTAAGGCTTGAGCATTTAAGACATTAGAGCATGATAACGCTAGCTAATTCGTCTAAATTATTCAACTACATTAAGGGGTAGAATAAAGTAGATAACGTTGATTGTGCATATCTCTGAAACATATTTAGAAGGATTGTTCACAGTGAAACAAAAACATAATCTTTTTTTATAGCTTAGCGATAAGCAGGAGTTATTTAACACCTCTAATCTAATTTGCACATTGTGTTTAAATGTGCCTTTATCTGACTTTTGGTTTTATTAAAGTGCTCATCATATGAAATCATTTAACTGTATAAGCAGATATACAACAAATGAGATCTTTCTTTGATATCATTAACAGTCAGTATGAATCATCATTATGTGTCTGAAGAATTGCAATTTTAATTTAAAATACACCAGCTTGCTGTTTGATGCACACTTTAATTTGTTCCATAGGCACTCATAGCAGATGTTCACAGTGAAACAAAAACATAAAATTCTGATTATGATCTCATGTTTAATAAATATGCTTTAAAAATGAAACGCTGTTAAAACCTTGATGATATCCACAGTCATTAATTGGATACTAAAGCAGGCTTGCACACTCTCAGCCACATACTGGTTTTTGTTTCCAAGTTGAAATCATTTCCAAAACACAATTCTTCCCTTCTTTCTTCCTGCTGGGCTTTAATTTACTATAAATTTCCAATCTGTCACTCTTGTTGTTCTGTAATAACACTCTACATGGTTCTGTCAGTCCAAAGATGAATTATTTTTCTGAAATGAGTAATGTCCCAAAACTAACAAACTTCTGTAACTTTTCATCTGACTGAGCAGAACTTGTTGCAGCCTCCGTCCTGATCCATCATCCTCCTCGGCATCATGACCTCCACTCCTCATCCTGATCAGACTTGTCAATAACTGATTTGACCTTTCGTGTGAGCAATTAACCCAGACTATTAGCTCTGATTAAATGTTTATCGAGCCTTCTGGAAAACAGAGCCCTGTGGGAAAACTATAAAGAGGTTTGAATATTTATCTGTAGCATGAGCAAAGAGATCTGTCATCACATGGAGACGGTTTCTCTGCTGAATCTGTTTGATGCAATTATGTCTGCATTGATTTGCCGCATTGACAGGCCTGCGGTAACAACTAGAGCTAAATTACAGAGGTTAATTAATATCTGTAGGTTGAAGACTATGCCAATATGCAATGATACAGTTTACAAGGAGTTATTTTAGTGTCAGGAGTTACACTTTGCAGAGAAAAAATATCTCCCCCCTCGCAGATTTAATCTGTTTTTGGTTTTTCCACACAAAAAATGAGATAGGCAAACCTAATTTTAAAATGAAAACTAACCTGAGTAAAATACAAAGCAGCTTTCAAATGATTTTATTCATTATGTGTAAGAACCTTGTGAAGCAGTAATTGTACATTATGATAAAACAGCTTTAAATTTCACAAGCTAAACCCAGGCCTCATTACTACCAGACATGTAAAATCGTGTCTGGTAGTACATGATTCTACCAGACATGTACTGGTTGTGTCACATTGTCTTCACATTGCTTGACAATGTGAAGAACGTTGAAACCTAAAACACTATCAAATTATGGTCAAGAATATTGTTCTAAAAACAGGCCTGTTTCAGTAGAAATATATAAACATTACATTTAAGCTATGAAACCTTTTTCTTTAAAATTGCCATTGCAGTAGCGGGGAGTAACCCCGCAAACACCGCCCCCCCCAAAAAAAATAGTTTGACCATCAACGCAACTTCTGACTTTGAGCTAATTAAGCCGCTCTAGTAGAGTGGAAGCCTTGATCTGTCCCTCTGCTTTGGGTCAGCCTCCTTCACTTGGATATAAAGCAGCACAATGATCCAAAACACATCAGCTAAAGTCAAACTCCACCTCAGAATGGCTAAAAAACATCCAGCCAGACTGTTTCGGTAAGCTGTAACCAGTCTTGCCCTGAAAAACTTCCCAATGTCTTTCAATGACAACAATTTTGCAAAGAGTTCTGGGACAAAACTCTTCCAAAGTGACTTAAAAGACTCATTGACAGGAGTCCTGATGGCCGTTACTGCTTCCGAAGGTCACACATCTGGTGATTAGATTTAGAGTCAATTGCTTTTTCACATTGGCTTAGATAGCAATTCCCCTTAAAGGTAACCTGTTAAGCATATTTTTAGATTTTAGTCTGCTCAGTTCTGCCTACATTAAGCTCCTTTCAGGAGATGTTTTAGGGCCTTTTGTCCCTTTAAATTCAAATAATCCGAGTAGACCACACCCCGTGACAATGTTAATATTCGCATGTGAAAATGGCCACAAACAGATTCGCAATTACACAACTGTACATCTTTGAAAAGCAAAACTAAAGTCTCCTGCAAAATCAAGAAGGATTCAGGAAGTGGTTTCTAGATGATAAGTCAACAACAAAACACTTGTCTTTTCCAGTAGCCATTATACAAGCCACATTGCGGTAAAAACAGTGGACCGAATGCGCTGGAACTTCATTTGGGTTGCCGAGTAACAGGCAGGGCTTCGCTAGGGTTGCTAGGTGAGAGGTCTGCTGAAATTTTGAAATTACATTTCAAACATTTTTGAAAAGGGTAATTTTCCAGACACCAAAAACATTAAGTTATTGTCAAAAATCATCTGGGTTGGTTTTTTAAGTGTTTGGTCTGTTTTTAGAAGTAGAAAACCAAATAGAAGCACAAAAACATGCAAAATGTGAATTTTGCATAATACATCTCCTCTAATAAATTAAATCAAACACTAAAAGCAAAAACAGAGGCTGTAAAACAGCAAAACCTTTCACAGTTTCTTTTGTACATGTCTCTCTCCCCCCTCCCTCGTTGCTGTTACTGCATTCAGTCTTCTAATTTAGTCCACCATTTTCCATTTTCCCTCGCTCTATCATTATACATTTGTAGCCTGAAGTGCTCATTCTTTGTCCTTTAAAGAGAGGCCACATTGGCTCAATTAGACGGACACTTTCATCTGATGCGAGGCGGAGACATTGATAGTTTCTGCGGAGATTGCATGCTTTATCATTATAGGAGCACGACTGAAAACCATATTTTTCTTCCTCTTTTCCCCAGCGGCTGCGGCAGCTTAATCGGGACATGCTGTATTATGTACCATCTCGGTTTAATTTCAGCAAACAGCATTTAGGCAGTGCAGCTGTGATTGGAGCTGTCTGTCACTTCTAAGCTGGTTGGAAGAGAGGGAAATGTGGAGAATAAAAATTCCTAAACAGCCACAGTCATCCAGCTGGTAGTAGGAGTTGTTAGAGAACATTTCCCAACAAAAGTCATGTATTTGGAAGTTTGCAATCATTCTAATCTCTGGCCAGGCTTCAGTTGGATTCCTTTTGTTAGATGTGCAGGGTCTTTGAAACTCATCATTGCACACTACATGACGTTCGCCCTTATAATGAGGATGAAGTTGGCCAGGCTCTTGTTAGTGAAATGCATTTAAACTTTGATGGTGTTCATAAATACAGCGCCCCACGTTGTGTGTGCCTGGTGAGAAGCTTGAAAATGGACAAAGGAGAAATCTGTTCCTGTCCTTCCAAAAGGAATCTGAATCCTCACTCTAACACAAATGCATCAGCTCCAGGACGTACAGGTCCTGCTTTGATGTTGGTGCAATCTGTGCAACATTTGGAAATGTTTCCATTTCCAAAAATTAAACAAATATGGAAAAATGTCTTCATATTTGACACTAGGAAAATCTGTTCCTGTGTGCACACAAAATTGAATTTATTAAAATCAAAATTGTATAAATACAGGCTCCAACATAGGAAAATTTGTCTAAATGACTCAGAACATGTGGAACCTCAACCACTTAGTCCTCAACAACCTTTAGACCAAGGAGAGAAAATGGAAATTAACGGAACTCCTGGATTGGATGCTTCACAATTACCAGCCAATATTCTGTCAAAAAGCAGCATGCATTTCAGCATCTCAAGATGCATTTTGTTTTAAATATTTCAGATATACTTCAGGAAAAAAGAAAAAAAAAGTGAATTGGCAGAGATACTTTCCACAGAACAATCTGATGATGTGAGTCTGCAAATACTGAAAATAATGACTAAAGGAAAAAACTAAATAAAATACAAAGTAAAATATCAGACAAAGTCTTTAGAATCATGAAAGACCAATAGGTCAACTAGGAAACAATTCCAACAAAGCACAGCTTTTAACAGGGCCTCCTCCCAATATGAAGTTATTGGGGGGGAAAAAAGATAAATAAATTTAAAAAAAAAAAGAAGGGAGGTCTTCCCCGGGAGGAGGCCCCGGGGAAGACCCAGGACACGCTGGAGGGACTATGTCTCCCGGCTGGCCTGGGAACGCCTTGGG
>CAEFZY010073073.1:0-43870 GCA_903066815.1 Brachyrhaphis roseni | reverse complement strand
GCCTCTTGCCCCCTGAGTTATTATGCCTCGGACCGTCTTGGGCACACCTAGATCCACCTGCAATACAGAGAAATGTAGTAAGATGCCTCATCAGTTTATTTAGTCATTAATCATTCTCATGATATGAATAAAAACAGATGGTGCCCACTGAATATACCAGCAACTTAAAGAAGGTGTAAGTATAAAGGAAATATGTTCAAAATGTTTGATTTTAACATATTTTCATATATGCGGTATTTTACATACCGTATAAAAATGCATATTCATAGGCATCAGAACATGAAAAAAAGACAACCAGGAGAGCCACGACTTCATTTTTAGGTGATATTCATCCAGGACATTTACTATTTCTTGTGAAAACTTTGAGTCATTGTCTAATGAAATTTTTAAATCTAAATGTATGTGGATGACACAGTGATTTCCACACAAAATCTCTAAGAAACATCTTGATTTGAAACAAATTCAGGACACACTTTATTTCTTATGAAATGGCAAAGATGAAAGAGAAAAAAACAAAAAACAAAATGGTGTCCAAAATTTTTAATAATGCCAAATATTATATTGCGGGGGTATTATCAGGTAAAGGTTTATAACACCAGAACACTTTGTTACCCACCTTATTAGACCATTTCATGCATTATTAATGTATTTTTAAAGTCTAAACTAAAAGTTAAAACAATGTTGATTAAACATCATGTCAGAATTTACCTGAAAAGGATTTTATTTAAAAAGATATTTTACAAATTAGCTGGGCAGCGTCATGTCTGCTGACCAACTGAGGAGCAAAACTGTGGACTAAATCATAAATTAGTGAGCGAAAGCCCTCGTTCTTGCATACATGCATTGTTCTTCAAAGTTAAAGTCACAAACCTGTAGCCACTCCTCTCCAGCTATGGGTTGTGTTGGGTTAGGAAACCAACCCGACCGGCTGGCGACCAGTCTGGCCGCCCCCATTGAGCCGTGGATGTCCCTCATGGAGGATGCGGAGATCTGGGAGTCAGGGAGAAGCCCAGACAGCATGCCCTGCAGCTCTGAGCAGGGAGCATCTGAACAGGAAACAGAAACAGAACATCTTAAATATAAAACCCATATTTTGAAAGTCAGAAAAGTAGATTTTGTTCCAGAGGGCAAGATGAGCTTAATGTTTAGCAGTAATGAAGCTATTGCTGGAGTCATAAAAAAAAATCTGTCAATAATTACACAACATCCAAGATAGAGTCACATTTCAATGTACTGTAAACTTTCAGCTGTTTATTTTTCACTATGCAGAGTGGTTTACAATAGAAATAGCTGATTAATGAAAGCTTTAAATAGACAACATGGTCTGCCAGTTAGTTAGGTTGTAAAGTCAAACCTGAAGACTGGCCAGAGTTTAAACATTGAGAGGAAATAAAATGCTGATAGATTTTACGGTTTCAAAGTCTAGATCTCATCGCTATGCACCCTTTCAAACATAAAGCATTTCGCCACCTTCCTAAAATATTGACCCAAGTAATTTTTTTTGCCAAAAACAATTTTTTCCTAAATAATCTTTTGTCAAAAAATGTCTTACACCATTATTTTAAGAAGGTGATGATTTGTTTTTTTTTTACTGTCTACCTGCAATATAAGATGCTGTAATGTTGAGCAATAAGTCCCCATTTTTGTAAAACAAATGAAAAAACTAAAACTTGAACATGAACTTAGGTTTACCTACAGCTGATGACAGAGTTGAGTACAATAGCAACACTGCATCCAAAAAAATCAAGACAGTGAGAACAAGTCTCTTTGAAGCACTAAGTCAGACTGTCATGCAGATTTATATGGAGATTTGATGTGTAGTGATGAGGACACATGAGACATAGACTGGAAGATCCACCTGCTGACAGCTGAGGTTTGGAAATGTGCTGGGCAAACTGCTGGCCAGCTGTTTAAAGTCTTTTTCTCTCTATTCTTTTCCATAATCTGATGTGCTTTAGATTAGAGGCTGGGTCTCCGACAGCAATAGTAGCCAGATTGTTCAGGCTGGGTTTGATTTTACACAAAACCTTTTGATTTTAGGAGACAATGGAGAACGTTTTAGAAAATACCTCTAGCTTTGCAAGTTTTTCCCTGCTTATGGTAATTCTCAGGAATACTATAATGAGTATTTACACACATGGGAGGTACACTTGTTGGTAAGAAAAGGATGCGATTTTTGTTTTGATCAACTACATAAGTGATCTATAATATAATATATGTAGCAGTGCTGGTTGTTAGCATCGTTTTGTCATCTCAAGAAGCTCAGAGTAAAATAAATCCAACCGTCTAATTTTGCACTTTCAAAAAGTATGTCTATCATACTTAATAGATTGCCATTGTTCCCTTCCACTTAGCTTAGTGATAGTGGATTTAGACATCTGGACCTCGGTGCCATAAAATATTGCTTTTATGAGCAAATAGAAATGTTAAACATCAATTTACTTTTTCTTTTGTTGATGAAATACAGCTTTTCATAATTTCTTTTCCTTTTTATAATTATAATTAAGCATCCATTGACTGCCTTAAAAAAAAGTTCAATGCATTTATAGTTATCAGTTGAAGTGATAACTATAAACGCATTGAGATGCTACAAACATCGGGAACTTCATTAGTAAAGACAATACAGAATAGTGTAGTGTGATATCAAACAATGTTGTAACTGGGTCATTACTGCGATAATTACGCTGCAGTTTCATCAGTTCAGTAGAAGTGGTGCAGATGTGTAGTATAAATCAATGAACAGCAGAGTAAAGTGAAGGTTAAAATACACAGGGGGTGCAAAATATTGTGATGATTGTATAATATTAGGTGATCCTGACCCTGTTAATAGTGAAAGTCCTCATAATAACATTCTAAAGAGCTTCCACCTAATCATAATTATGGGTCCGAGGTAATTAAGAGTCAATGTTAGGTTAATGTAGGAGAAAAAATATCTTGTTTGATCCTGAAATGATTTGTTACGACATCAGCTGATGTGTTACACACCAGAGCCTCTTCCTGTTGTTTTTCCTTCACCCTGTTTCATTATTTTCCCATCCTGCGGCTGAAAAGTTGACACATAACTTTAACCGAGCAGTCAAAAAGGGATTCTGTGTGAAGAATTGAGCCAGAGCTCTCCCAAATGTAAAAAAAAAAAAAAAGCTAAATGAAAGCATGCTGCAGATCAAAGTGGTGCTGTTTATTACTGAGACAAATGAGTTTTAATCTAATAAGCCTCAAAAATATAGCACTGTGATGAATAATGATGGAAAACAAAGTGAACCAAACAATGTGACCACTTCTGTTTGAAGATACACTAGGAGAATATGGGCTCACAACAAAAAAAGGAGACATTTAAACAACTAGAAGAGGAAAATATAGGACAAAAGAGAAAGAAATGGACAAAAGGTCAAGAAAAAAGATGAAATGACAAACCAGTGAGTGAATAGAAAGGTAGAGAGGGATGGAGACGAAGAGAAAGAAAGGGGTGACAGTGATTGATGGTGACATTCTTCAAGTCTTTGAGGAAATGAATGTTTAATGCAGTGACGTTTGCGACAGTGCCTCTATATGGTAAATAATTCATCAACAACAAACAGCGACAGGCTCCATGAGCTTCCTGAAGCTCTGCAACGTTCAGCAAAACTTATTAGCCGTAGGTTTATTATCGTGTAGTTTTATATGTGCTGTTTCTGAGCCTCAGCTGCTGGCCCTTTTTTAAATCAGGAGTGCAGTGGGAGTCGACAAGAATATCATCTCCTCTCATCCCAGCAAAAACAGGCAGATGTAACACACCAGCATGAGAGCTCTTACATTCACACACTTACACAAAGCAATACGCGCACAACAGCAAAAAACAGTCAAGGTCTCACACAGGCAACCAACGTATGCTCTGATGTTTCACCCACACATGGAGCTTTTTTCCCTGATAACCAGCTACCGCTACAGCCAACGGAGCTCTACCTGACTGGACACGAGCGCCTCGCAGGCCTGGTGAGAGAAATAATAACCGGTACTGAAAAGAAGTGATTGATAAAGAGCTGCGGTGCTGAAATAAAATGGGATTAAGGTGAGGAAAGAGCCGCTGAAGGAGGCAGGCACCAGGAAGATTTAAGGAAGGCGAGACGGAGAGAAGCAAATGAGAGAGGGCTGGAGAAAAACGGGAATGGAAGCTGTCAGCAAAGGCGAAAGAAGGACAGAGGGAGGGAAGCCAGAATGAGGAGGAAGGGGAAAAAAAAACACAGAGACATTGAAGAGAGATGGGTGAGAGAGAAGCAGAGCAGGAGACATAAAAGTGTGATTTAAGTTAATGACATGTCACTGACTGACTGCTTTATTTCTGTCTTTATAGGCCTGTGTAGGGCATTATCACATAGTGGAAGTGTGTTCAAGTGCGCGCTTCTCTGCATGTCTATGAGCAGGAACATAATGTCTGCTAGCAGATATGTTAGGTGATAAAAGTAGAGAAAAATACATTTTACTGCAGCAGAACAGGCTGTTTTGCAGATGTGTACCTCCCAACTATCAAACCCTGTCACTCATTACAAAAGCACAACTAGGGTTAAGCGGTCAATATGTTGCATTTAGTGCTCTGCAAACTTATTTATAACTTTTAAACTTTTTTCACATTTTGTCACATTAAAACAACAAACTCTGACGTATTTTATTTGGTGTGCATTTGTTTTCAGCAGCCCTGGGACAATATATTTTCAACCCGCCTGATGGAGCATTTGCATCTGCAAGTGTTTTAGGGGCATGTTACTGCCAGTTGTGCACATCTAGAGACTGAATGTTTGCCCATTTCACTTTATAAAATACTCCAGGCTTAGTCGCAATGGATGAAGAACATCTGTGAACAGAAATGATTAAGTCCTGCCGCAGATGTTCATTTGGATTTAAGTTTGGACTTTAACTGGGCCATTATGACACACGGATGCTTTGATCTAAACTGTCTATGTGTTTAGGGTCACTGTCCTGCTGGAAGGTGAACCTACTGTCACCTTCCAGCCTAAAGGTTAGGCTGCTTTTTTACAACTTAACAACTACCTACCTGAGTCGTTTGGTGATGCTGTCAATCCTCTAATGTTCTCTAATAAAATCATGAGGCTTTTGGAGAACAGCTGCAATAGATTATACAGAGTACACAATATATATTTTTGTTTCATACAACTTTGTACAACTTTGTGCTTGTCTATCACATGAAATTCAAGTGAAATCTATTGAGTTCTGTGTTTTTAATGGAAAACTGAGTGGAAAAGGTTGAAGGTGTATGGAAACTTTTGAAGGCTTAGCTGCTTAGCTCCATGATTGACTGCCAAAAGCCACAGAAATGGAAAATGGGCGCATGAAAACAACCTGGAAAAAAAGTGTGTTCGATGTAATCTCACAGCTCAAAAATGGTGCAATCTGTAAGGTGATATATAATGCAATTTGAGACGTTAAAATATAGTAGACAGTAGACAAGAGTGCAGGCAGGATGGTTGATAGATGAATATTTATAGATATATATTCCACCATCCTTGTCTGTCATATTGTTTTGGTGTGATTGTGATTTGTGTGGGTGCTGAAATAGCCCTCCTGGATAAAAGCATATCTGTCCCCCTCAATGGCCACAACAATGGCACCAGGGAGAGGCCCTAACTTAATAATGATACAGCGGAGCAGACACACACACACACACACACCGATGGACCCAGTCAGATGACTTAAAATCCTATCTTTCACAGTTTCTCGACACACACAAACACAGACAGTATAATTAAGTTTTATCTATTTATAGTATTGAGCTGATTATGCTGGTTGAAATCGTGTTTGTTTGCCAGGGCTGCAGATGAAAGCTGAGAGCCTGTTACTCTCTGATGTTATCACCCACACATGACACTCTAGTATTATTCTATTAGGACCAAGTGTGTCTCTTTGTGTGTGTGAGAGAGATCCGTGAGTGGGAGTCAGAGAAGGGGGATATGGATATGAAAGAGCGAGGGCAAGAGTGTGAGTGCACAAGAGTGGGTGTGTTGTGGAAGAGAAAAAGAGATAAAAGTACAAACTGAATTTTCATTAGATTACACTCATGAGAAGAATGGGACATTTCTTCCATTTTTACTTGTTCTTTCCCAGGGAATGTTTTCGGGGAAAAGTATTTCTGCTCTGACCAAACCCTCTCACCCAAACTGAGACTCGTGTGTTTTTACAAGAATCTCACAAAAAAAATCTAACAAGATGTACAAGCTTGTTTTGTGTAAAATAACTATTTCCAGAGGCAGATTTTTTCACTTATAACAAGACACTAATCTGCTAGTTGAACTAGAACTTACTTTTATCAAGATTAAGGAATTATTTACTTACAACAAGCTCCTGTGTCTTTCTTGCAAGATAGTTGTGTTTTATTTCAAGTGTGCTAAGATATTTGGACTAAAAACTAGAACAAATATATTAGATTTTGTGTTTTTGCAGTGTAAAGCATGAGCGTCTCGTGAATCGGTACACATGCTGAATTTGTATTGAAAATAATTATGAAAATTGTGTGCTGCTCTTTTTTGACATAGTAAGTTACTTTTTCCCTTGATGTCACTATCTCTCTTTTAAATCATTGAGCGACCATCTTTCAATGCTGTAAGAACAGTCTGTGATTGAGGCTCAGTGGACAAAGAATAACCCCAGGGTTATAACACATTTTTATTTCTTATCCAGACCTTAAATTATGTTTTTTCATAATAGTTTTTATAAGATTCAAGATGTTTATAAGATTCAAAACCCTCATCTAGTTGGGTTTTATTATCTGGATTTTCCTAAAATCATGAAATATTGGCTTCTGATATAACAATTTGTCAAAGACTATAAAAGTTTAGAATGAGTGATCTATTTAAAAGCGCAGTTCCATACCTATGATCCATTGTAAATATTCAAAAAATAATAATTATATTTGTGCAATGATTAAACCATACAATGTGTCAAGTTTATATCTCTGATTTAAGAGTCAAGGGATCAAAAAAGCAATGATGTGGAACTTTCTTGATCTCACAGTGCATTGCTTGTTCTCAGTCAGAAACTCAAAACCAAAACCATCAATGAGTTTACCAAAAACTCAATCAATGATATGGCAAATTAAAGATAAGTATTTGAAATCTAAATATATAAACTATTCCAAACCTTCAGAAGCAAATATCAAATTTAGAGTTAAGCACACCATCATTGTTGCAGACAGCATCTGCATAGCATAGCATGCTATTAAGCAATGTCGTTACTGGTTCAGTAATGTGACATTTGAGTGGCATTTGAGTCATTTCAACTGACATGGCAAAATTACTACAACAGATATGCAGTCGTGCATTACCTGTAATCTGACAGCCGTAGAGCTCGAACCGCAGTGCGATGCCATTCTTCCAGGTCTGAGGTCTGATTCGCACAAAGCGTGTCAGGACCGGCTGAGGGATTTTGTTAAGAACCACATCTGTGGCGTCTGTGTTGGCAAGGAATACCTGTTTGGAAAGAAAATAACAGATAAGTTAATAACAATATTACACTGGTACTCATGATAAAGCAAAATCATGTGTTATCGTGATAGTTCTTGGAGTCTCATTTCCAGTTTATGACTGCACTTCTTAATTAGGAGTTGTTTTAATTAAGAAAGGGGTGGGGATGAGGGAGTGGCCTGAGTCGTATTTCAACCAAAAGCAGAGAGAACTTTAATCTCCTGGGACTTTTTTCAAGCGAGCTGAAAGATTATTTCCCCCCTGAATCTTCTTCATTTCCACTAAGGCTTGGGGTCCAGGATTGATTAGTTCGATAAAAGACACTGAAGGGGTGTGTCTGTCTGTTACACATTTCTACTACATGTTTGTGGATGTTTTCCAAACATAGATGGCAAAGAACATGGCATTGATTCAGATTACAATATTGTTAACTGATAACTCATTTACATTGTTTTATTATCTTTTATAAAGAGCTCGTCTCATCTGATGGCAGAGAAAACTTTTCGGTTGAATGAACACAAAAATCTGAATCTGCTAGGAGTATGAATTCTTTTGGGTTTAACTGGACATGGAAATGAAATGCTTCCTCTTCAGTTCTGAGATTTTAGAGATCTAAGTCATTAGTAATTTATGCCATCCATTCTTCCATCCATCCATACATACATACATACATAACCAAAATCTTAGCCTTTTATACAGTTGGCTGTGAACATCTGGAGCCTGTGGAGGCTTGAATAAGGCAACTGAACCACACCATCTACTTATGTATTTACATTTTGAATGATGATGTTTTTATTTTATTGTACTTTGCCTGTGGCATGTAACTGTATTCTTTAGAACATTGCTGTGTTTTCATATCCTAAAATATTACCAGCAATCCACAAATCGTTAATATTCAGGACTGCAATGAGTGCTAACAAAGAAAAAACTGTGACCCTTTGTGAAAGTTCACCGTCTTGGGGACCAGAATTATTTGCCCTTTTTTTCAAGCTTGGCAGCATAACACCAATATAGTTCTCATGAGTTAATATGAAAGTGAGAGCCATGAGATCAGAGCCCAACAAAAAATTACAGAGCTAAAGAAAACATGATTTTACATGAGTTACAGTGTTTCTTTTCCCTTTATTAAACACACTCTGTATAGTAAATACATAAAATGAATGGAGTCTGTTGACAAAGGGAGGATTGAGCTCAAAGGTTTACTTCCACACTCCTGTGCACAGTCTAAGGGCACGCGGTGTGTGATAAATCAAAGATGTAAGTATGTGGAGAGGAAGCCTCTTCTCATGTCCTCTTGACTCAACCACACACACGCAGGAAAACATCTTTAAATCCTCACACACAAAGTGCAGAGATAAACGCCCTCTGTCACCCTTCAGTGCACAAACACACACTGCCGTACTACATCCAGACACAATGGTCGCTGCTCACACACAGACGGTTTCCCTTTCCTTACATGCTGCCCTCGGAGTCTCAGCACACAGAAAAACATGCTGAAAACGATTTCCTCTGAAACCGTGCACATATACAGATAAAAAGGAAATTGAATGCAAGTGCACATGACCAGAAGCACCCTTTTTTGTCTCTTGACATCTCGACTTCATATCTCTGTCGATCTGACAAAGTGTCAACTCTTTCCCCTCTCTCCTTCTCTCTCTCTGGCAGCCATCTCCGCTGGAAAACACAGCTGGGCTTCTGCTTTCCTGCCCTCCGCTCTGTCTGTCTCTTTGACAACTCTATCTTCCTCCATGCTTAGATGATTTACTACTGTAAATTTAAGTGGAAAGGAAAGCCTCTTCTTTGTAATGTTACACTGCTTTTGTAAAGTATTCAAATCCGTTGAAGCATTTCACATTTTGCCACGTTACACAAACATTGGCATATTTTACCGGGAATGTTTTACGATAAACTATCAGACACATGTCTTCAACTATGCTGCATCTCCAACAGCGAAAATCTGAAGAGTGTGGCCTGCAGTTTAATTTATGCTTTTCCTTTGACTGGATCAATCTTATGCTGTGATCTATGGCTAAGTTCTCACAGCAGGTCTTGATGTTTAAGTCTGAATTTTTGCTGTAATCTGAAGTTTTTGGGTAGTAGTTTATACAAATTGGTAACTGCGACTACAATCAGACTTCTGTGCAAATGACTAACAACCCTAAACTGTTCACTGAAGTAATAACAGATGAAGAACTTTATAGGTCAGTTTTAAAGTTTATTGAGCAATGACAGCCAACTGTATTGTCACAAGATCATAGCAACACAAAGGAAGCTAATAAAATGAAAGCACAATTAATAGTGATGGCTTTTTGCGGAACATTGACTGCAACTTCTGTAGAGAAGTCTGTTTAGATATGTAGCCAGAAGTTGGTGGATTGTGATTTGATGTGCTTCAGTGAACAGTCTGCTTTCATAAGTTCAGAATTATAATTATCAGTCATTGTTTATGTCCAGATTTATTGCATCTCGCTTCTTCTGGTACAGAATTATGATGCATGTCTCATTCGACAAAAGTCGAATTAAACGCAACAAGACCATTAACTATTGGATAAGTGCTTGATCTAGTACCTCATCTGGAAGGGGCAGAAATCAAATTTTTTTTTTTTTTTTTTTTGGGGGGGGTGAAACGATTGGAATTGGACCGTTCTTCCAGGATCGCTCTTCCTATACAATCTGACTGTTCAGGTTAATGCAAAGTCTTAGTTTTCCATTGCACAAACTTTAGTTCTCATCTCATCTGATGAGAGCACCTACTTTTGCTATGTTTATGTGTTCCATTATGGAAAACTACTTTCTTTCAACAATGGCTTTCTTCTTTTTGCTCACCAAATTGGTGAGTTTGATGTAAAATAGCGTTCATGTTATCAATTAAACAACACACAGGTGGACTCTTTTTACTGCTGTAATAATGCTGGGTGCACTTAGGGGAATCAAAGTAATCCAGGAGAAAAGCATTCCACAGTTTTATTTTTATTTGTAGAAAACGTTAAAAACTATGAACAGTTTTTTCCACTTCAGTTTTGGCTTGGTATATCATATAGAATCCAAATAAAACCCTTTTAAGTTTGTGGTTGTAACGTGACAAAATGCAAAAACATGCAAGTCGTTTGACTGCTCTTAAAAGATGCTGTTCAATTGAGCTGATGATTCAACTCAATGTGATTATTACAGAGAAAGATGAGCTTTATTTAACTGAGCCAAAGGGAATTTAATTACTTGCTTGGTTACACATTTATAGGTGTTTTGTTTTTAGGTGTACCGTATATGTGTGTCTCTGTGTTCCAGAGTTATTATTTTCCTCCTGTTCTCCAGTTACACAATGGGACTCATTGGGGGGGAGAAAGCAAGACATGGATGAAGGGAGTCTCTGACTGGAATGGAGCCACTGGGCCAGCTGGGTATTGAACCCGTGACCCAGTGGGTGAATGCTGCAAAATCGCCCCCTGTGACCTCATGTCCCTACAAAGGCCTTCATACCGGAAACCGTGACCACCTAAATGATGGAAAATCGCCTAAAGGCCATACAAGAATTAATGGGATTGTGGTACAGGCTGTAATTACAAATGTGAGCGTGTGTGTCGGTTTGAGTGTCGATGTGTAAAAGTGTAATTATGAGGTCTCACTCTGAGGAGTTTAGAGCTGCTGGGTGCTTTCTGATTTCCCTTGGTGCACAAAGAAACATTTCCTCAGCACATGTACACACGCTCACACACTTCCATACTGTATTGAGCCATTGTGCATTTGCATGTTCATGTGAAAGTCTATCCTTGTTGCTGTCCTTTACAGGCTCTCAACTTTCAAGTGAAGTGTGGAGTATCAGTGAGCGTGACGGGCCCCTAAGTGCTGTATACACGCTTGGCTTTGACATGATTCTTAAGTCCCTTTTTTCTAAATTATTTGTTGTGTTCAGGGTCAACAAACAGGGTTGCAAGCAAAGCTGCAACTCTGTCTGATCTAATACCACTAACTCTGAGATAACAGCTTTTTTTCTCCAACTTCCATGGGAGCAAAATTACACACATTCTTATATATGCTCACATGTATACATGTATCTCCACTATAATTTAGTTAAATGTCCTTAAGAGACATTGCACCTCAACCGCAGACTGCATGTTTAAACAGGCAGTAATTTATAAAATTGGCTTTTTTGCATTTTATATTATAATGTTATTCCCTCACCAAAAACATAGCTGGAGTGTAGCTTTGATTCATGCATGTTTGAGAAATCCTTGAGTTTCCCATGGCTGCCATCTGAGGTGACCAAACGCTTGCTCTCACAAAGGCCAACATATTTCCATAACACTCCTTCAGACTAGCGGCAGCAGCAACTGGCACAAACTACTCCTCAGTCCAATGCTCCTAAGAATGGTTATAAGTGGCATAATAGAGGTGCAGTGTTGTTATGACATACTGAAGGCGGAGTGACAGAAAGAGCAGGAGCTTCTTAAAGAGACAGAAGCCCAATTTTAAAGCATCAACTTGCAAAGTCAAATTTCTTTTTGGTAATTTTTGATAAAGCCTTTTATAAACAATTGAAGGTAACATAGTTACTTGATTGTGTTATAAATGGCACAATGTGCCTGGAAAATACATAACACTGCCCTTTAACTGTTGTTCTTGGCAGGACTGATAGAATTTCTTTAAACTGGTTAGTTCTCAGGTCTTAAAAATAACCAACTGATTGAGGTTAGGGCCATTTCTGAAGCTTAGAGCTGCAGTCACACTGTGTACTATTGAACATGGCATATTAAAAAACACATAAACCAAATTGTGCATCTGGAATTGGTTGAATGGAACCAGCAGTGAAAGTTGGAGTTAGGTAATTGCCCACTACTGGCACAGATCCTCTACCCTAACTTACCCTTGCTACACTACTGAAATGATGTTGGGATGGGACCATCAACACCAGGAAAAACAAGCATGAGAAAGTGGAGTAAACCAAAGACTCAGACTATAGCTAAAGACAGCATGGCATGGGAAAGCAACAATAAAAGAGGCTGCAGCAAATACCTGGAGAAACATTGGATATCTCAGGCTTGTTCATATCAGCAGCTGCTAATCAGCTTAAGTGCAAGTGTAGAACTTGCACTTCTACACTTGTGCAACCCTGTACTGAAGGAGGTTAGCCCTCCTTCAGTCCAGGGAGATTTACTGCAACAATTATTATTTTTAAAACATTTTATACATATGATGCAATAAGTGTATCAGGACAGAAAATCCATGAGTAAAGAGAAACCAGACAACATCTGTCTATGGGATCCATATGGGAAAGCAATGAACTATTAATTGGGCCTCAAAGGCATAATAAAATGTTGATTTTGTAAATGAATTTAATGCACACAGGGGGGAAAGGCAGGACCCAAAAGAGTTCTAATATGTCTCACCATTTGAACTGAACTTCAATATCAAAAAGAAAGCAATATTAGATTCTGCAAAATGTTCAGAGCAACTATCAGAAACACAAATGCAACTGTATACTGTAGTAAAAGTGATATGATGAAAATAATTCAGTAAGATGGAAATAATATTTGAATTTGTTGTAAAACTTAAAGTTCAGTTGCATATGTCATATGTTACACTGCTGTGAGCTTTACTGCAGGTGTTTATCTTTGCTCACTAAAAGGGGAAAAAAAAACAGTTTTGTCTGTGCTAGCTCGTAGGTTGGAGTTAGAATCCACAGAGAGGAGATGTAATAGGATATGGAGCATCCCTGGGGGTCTTGACTCCTAAATTCACTTTTAAGAGTTTCTTCCTAGAAGGCATCTGTAACAATTAGCTGATGAACTAAACCTGTGACCTGGCTCTGGTTGTTAACTGCCTGTGCACGTCTGTCTGCATTTGCTACGCATCCATGTTTAGAAAAAAAGGGCGAGGTAAGCTGACACCTGAAAGGTAAGCAGATGCTAACCTACCAAGCCTTGCATATTTATCAACACCAACTTAACTTGCACTTTTACTTCCAGTCAAATCCACAAAACCTAATTTATTTTATGGAAAATTTAGGTTGTACCAAAACAAATTGGTACAATCAACAGAATCTTGAAAACATAGGTAACAAATGACAGGTCAAAGAGAAAGCTAGGCTAGATTATAAAACAATATGATAATCCTTAAACATCTCACTTAGAATTGTTCCATTCATCATTCAAAATGTGAAAGTATGGCACAACGGCAAAACTACCGAAACATTTTAATCTACCTAAACTAACAGGCAGAGAAGGAGAGAAGCTCTGCAACAAGGAAAACTATTTGTGGTTCACATCGCAGCCTGGTCTTTACGGAATAATGGAAAAAAACAAAGAAATAGTTTAAGGAAAGCCTTACAAGGCAGCTTTTTACAACAAGCCATTCGGCATTCAGAGTAAACACATGGAAGAAGGTGTTTTCTTCCATGTGTCAGATAAGAACAAAATAGATTTTTTCCGACCTATAGGCGAAATGTTGTGCTTAAGAATGGCTCATGTCATGTTTTCAAATGGCCCTAAGTCTAATTGAGAATTTGCTGGTCACAGATACTCACCATAAGCAATTTTTCAAAGATAAATGGGCAAAAAATTCAGTGATTTTGTGCAAAGCTTACAAACATACACCAAAAGACATATGGGTGTGAGGACAAAGTATCGATACAAGATAGACGAATGCATGCTCACTTGTTGAATTTTTATTTAACAAATCTGAAAACCCACATATATTTATTAAAACTTTACAAAATCAGAGTAAAAAACTCAGAGTAATTTTTGCAGAGTAATTACATTAAGTGGAGGAAACTAAAGTGAGAAATGGATATGTTCATCTCGGCTATACTGAAGTACAGGTGGGTGTGTGTGTGGGGGTGTGTCGGGGTGTGTGTGTCAGGAGCCTGTAGGGCCACAGTCATTCAGCCAGAGTCGACCCACAGAGACCTGCTGAATTATGCAAATGTCCGTGCTGACTCTGCTCTCTACGTATGTGTGTGTGTGCGTGCATCAAGTTATAAAATAGTAAAATGCCTCCCACATCTCCTCCCATTTCCTCACACCCGGACAAATATGCACTTCAGGGACTTCAGGGAGGTTACCTCTCTGTGACAGCTACATCCAGGTGTGTGTGTGTGCGTGTGTGACAAGTTTCCAAGACAAAATTACAGTTGGCACCTTTGTAATATCTCCCTTTGTCTTGTTTCTCTCTTCTGGTCCCAGCTTTTCTGTCTTCATTTGTCACTGATTCATCTCTCCACTTCTTTCTGCTTCTCCCTCACCTCCCAACCTTCCTCCCTTCACTCTGTCGTTTTATTTTCTTTCCTCCTCCTGACATGCTTCCAGGCTGTGTTGCTGAGACCTCCAATTTATCCTGAGGGATTTCTGGTCAACACCCCTGTCTGCTATTCTCATTATTCCCGCTCTCCTTCTTGCCTCAATTCATCCATCCATCTCTCTCTCTTTTGCTCTGTGATTCCCTTATGAACACTTCTTCCCGCTGTCAGCCTGTTCCCTTCACTCACCTCTTCCCCCCTGAACCTCTTTTCTCTCCCTCTGGCTTCCAGCTCTCTTCCGCCCTCTTCACAGCTCATTCTTTCTATCAGTTTAATGCTTGACAACCTAACATTTTGCACTTTATTTCCCTTCTGTTTTCCAAATATTGTTCATGTTTTTCATTTCAAAGTACCTCTTGCTCCTTTCCCATGTTGCATTCCTTCATCCATCTTTGTTCCTCTTGAATAAAGTTTTTTTTTATAAATGACTTGGCTTGGTTCCAGTGGTGCAATGACCACAGAGACGTCTGCCATCATTTCTGAGGACTACATGATTACAGCTGGATTGCTTTTACATTTATTAAAAAGAAAGTCAGCAGAAAGTCTCAACTTATTTAAGACGCAAGCTGTATGTCTCAGAGTAAGACTTTATCTATCATGTTTTCTAACTTTGTGAAGAAAATGTGATAGCCAGACCTGACTGCTTTTCTGTTTTATGATATTGAGGAATTCTGATGATTCTAAAAACAATGAATGCTACTCTCTCCAGAAACACGCAGACAACTATCCACACACTCACATCTGAGGATAATTTAGAGAAACCAATTTACCAAAACGTTTTGTGTGTGAACTGTGAGAGGAATCCAGATGGAGGGAGTCTGCACAGGGAGAACATGAAAACTTCTTGCAGAAAGACGACAAGTCAGAATTCAAAACCCAAGACTGTCTTGGCATAAGGCAACAGTGCTACCAATTGCACCAACCATAAATAAATAGTGTAAATACATAAAAAGTAAAAAAAAAAAAAAAATGTTTTGTAACATTGTTTTTTGGTCAAAGCAACTAAGAGCAATGCTGCATTCAGAACCGGTTCCTGCTTAAAAAATGTTTTCAAGACTTTGTGTTCAGTATTACCCAGCTCAGGTCGGACCAGTATTAGTTTTTCTTTTTTTTTGGTGCAAATCAAACACCAAACCTCAAATTTACCACTTTTGTTGTACAGCAAGCATTTTTTACAGTGCTTGCACTGTGCAATGCACACAAGATATGTGCAAAAAAAATAAATAAATAAATAAAAAAAAATCAATGGAAAACATTATTTTCCTTTTTTTTTGGAGATTTTCACTACTCCCAGGGTCGTGCTGTCCTGGGAAGTCAAGTATGTTTTACATAATAATAAATGCCTTCCACCAGTACTGCCACAATGGTGTTGTAAGAATGATGTAGTAGCCTTGAAATGTTGATTATGTTTCTCAACATTTTTGGCCCTGCCGCTTTGTTTTTCTATGTTGTCTTAGGTCTTTAGGTGCAGCTATAAAAAGATTTATTATTTTTGATAAATGTTGTGTATTTTAGCCAACATTTCTAATTTAATATACAATGCTTTGTTCTGTGATGAACTGTGCTTTTCCAAGAGCATTTCCAAATAGGAGCAAAATATATCTGAACATTATCCGTCAGTCAGTTTGAGTCCCTTTTGGTTCAAAACAGGCCTTAAACAACATTCTCAAAACCATTAAAGATCACACAAATCATCAGCATGTTGCATGACAGCAGCACCACCCCTGTGGGCTGCCTCCCAGATGTTTAAGTGACTGACTGGAGTGAAGTGGATGGTTTATTAAGGGCCACTCATCTGAGACAAATGTTAACATGCAAGAAAAATGAGGTTGAAAAAACCCCCATCTATGAGTATGTGTTTAATTTCTGTAAGTATTGCATTTACAAGGAAAATTGCACACTTAATAGCTTTAGTTAGAAACTTTTAATCATTGTCTCCCATTTATTGAATAGTTTCACTTTTACTAGTTATTTCGGTACACCTCTAAGAATCATTGTATCACAGTTGAACAGCAAATGCTGATGACTTTCTCAGACGCAAAGCAGCGGAAGAAAGCATAAAATATGGCGTGCTGAGGGACGGAAGGAAAGAGGGATGGAGAAGGTGCAACAAGAAATCTATCGAAATGTAAAGTTGGATAGATGGAGATTTTAGGAGAAACAGGAAAGGAGAGTAGAAAATAAAAAGTTTAACAAAAACACTGATTGATAAATACATCATTACAAAAACAAAGAGTCTGAACATTTGTAAACAAAATTACTAAAAGCCAAGGATGCAGAACAGTTGCAAAGGCTAGTTAACTAATTTTCACAGAGGACAAGCAGTGACTTTAGGTAAATTAGTTGACATTCACTCAATTTATAAACGTAGCATAGCTTAAAGTAAATACACATTAGAAAACAAATGATGTAACTTGCACAAATATGAAATCAGTTCAGTCCCATAATTTAAAGAGATTCAAACTCTGACATACATTTCAATTTGTTTTTAGTGATAAATGGCCAACTTGCTACACAAACTGGTAATTAAGTTTAAAAGCTGCAAACAGTTCTATAATTCTAAATATTTGGTTTGCATCCATTCTTTCACAATGAGATAATGATTCTCAGACCTAGATTTAATGAAGTGACTGAAAATCCTGATCATCTTAACGGCAGTATGCACCAGGGAGCAAAAAGGGTCAAAACATCCTTACCAGCACCAAATGTTTTCTACCACAAGCTGGTGTTGATTTATTCTAGACACATTCTCACTACACACACAACACACACACACTCTCCCATTCTGTGTATTTGTTGGTATTCAGCTCGAAGCGCCTTTCTAGGGTTATTGGGGAATCAAGGAGGATTATGGATGGTAACACCAGCGACTAATCTGGAAGCACTGGTCATTAATCTGTTTTGTGTGTTGGATTTTTTAAAATTATTATTGTTGTTTCAAATCGTAGTCTGGTGTCAGCATGCCATTAGACTGCACCTTCTGAATGAAATACATTAAAACTACATAACAGTTTATGCAAATCCTAATTGCAATACAAATCCTGCAAGTTTTGCAAAGGTTCATGTTTATTGAGATGATAAAAGGTGGAAACTTCTGTTCATCTTTATAGCTGCTGAACACATTAACAGGAGACTGAATTTCTTTAGGTTCTTTTCACTCAGTCATTCCCATATGTTTCATTTCCTTCACTGTTTTATCCATTCATCATCTCTCTGGGAGTCTTATGGGATCTTTAGTCCACAAAGAGACCCCAGATGGTCACACTAAGCAAAACACATGCTTCTGCTAGTATGTGCATTCATTAGCCTTCGTTAAGGAATAAGCGTTTACAGCATAAGGCTAGACGTGGCGATAGACCACAGTGTGACCACAGACATGGGGAAGAATGGGTGCAATGGAAAAGAAACAACCGCAGCCACAGAACTACTCTTCTAATTGGATTACGTTTTTACCCATTAAGACCCAAAAAGCTGCCTGGTTTGTTTCTACCTTGAAACCGCAAAACTGCAGCATGCTCACTGAAGCTATATCATGATTTTACACCTCTGGCAGAAACAACTCAGGGACCTGCTCAGCCATGTTTCCATTCAGCAGAGCTCTGACCAGAAAGTAACACGAAACAGATGTGATGTGAAAAACAGAATTGAAAAAAGTATAAACGTATTTACAGTCGAGTCAGCTTCAGGCTTGGAGATACCAGCTCTCTCTTTTAGACTTGGTTGTAAACCTTTAAAGGGCTCCAGCTGAATGCCAGTTGAACAGTTTAATTGGAGACACTGGTTAAAATTTTGGTTTGTGGTCAATTACAGCTGCGTATGGTGCCTTGCAAGTGATGCAAGACATCTGCATTCCACTGTAAAGTGGAAGAAAAAGGACAAATGATGCAAAACACTTTAAAAATAAAATTTCAAACAGTGTGAAGTAGTTTTTCTATTCCTAATTCAATACTTTTTAGAACATGCTTTTGTAGTTAAAATTGCAGGTCATTTGAGATAATGTGTTTACCAGCTGTTCACCTCTATAGACGGAAATTTTTGCCAATGCAAGCTCAGTACGATAGGATAGGAAGTTCATCAGTTGTCAGGTGTGGTCACAGATTCTTAGTTGGATGTGGGTCTGAACTTTGACTAGTTCATGATTTTTATTTTTTTTTTTCCAACGATGGCTTTCTTTTCTCCACTCTTTCAAAAAATACTTTGGACGTTTCACTGTATGCCCTGCTTTCAACTTCTGAACAACTTCATCCATGGGCTGTTTGGTGTGTTCATTACTCCAGCTTTTTGTAAACTAATATTCTCAAACAAGCCACTGATACCTTCACAGAACAGCTGCGTTTCCAGTAGAAATAAACTGCACCATGGTCACACTTTGAATTTAGCAATTAGGTGACTTCTGAATGTGACTGGATGCACTAGGTTTCACTTAGTGGGTGCCTATCATTTAAAATCTGTGCAAAATACATTATTTGTGTTTGTAATGTTGCAATATGTGAAAAAGAGTAAATGAAGTACACAATCACAAATGTTTTCCAGTTGTAACCAGCTGTTCTGCTCACCTTGTGACTCTTCCCATGCCTGTAGATCATCCAGTCTTCTCCATTAGTACTCACTTCCAGCTTGAAGGAGGAAACGTAATAAATATTCTTAGTTTCCTTTGAGATGGCGCCCTGAGTGGCGATCCCTGTGAGGACCTTTAGAGTATGGAGGTCCACCTGTTGGTAAAAGAAGACGAATTTAGCCTTAGGAAGTTGACTTGTTGTACTCCAGCATTTTGTATCTTTCTGCTTTTTTCCACCTCCTCTGCTTCTTTGTGCTTCTTGCACTGCTGAGACTCTCTCTCAGCAAATCAATGGTTATGACCTGCGGCTCATTTTCATTTCCTCACATACAATAAGAATAATCACCTCCCATGCTAATTGTAGATGTTAAGCTGTGTGTCTGCTATGCAACTGGCTGTGTTGTATTAAATATGCAGCCAGATGCATCACTGCTTTTTCTGTCGCTAAAGCAGTGATGTGAACAATGCTGCAACAATGTTTGAAAGTTGCTGAGCATTTCATAAAATCTGTTCATAAATTCAACATAAAGAATAGCATTTCCACAAATTTTCAAGAAGATCATAAAAATAGAAAACAACTGCTTATTTATTAACAGAAAAATTATTTCCAAATGAATGGCATGGGTATGTAAATGAGCCTATTTTATGCCATTCTGCGACAATACTCAATGTTTTTAGAGTTTTATAAAGAATTATTCACTATTGTGTTGAATTTATTGTTTGATCAAAAAATCCGACTTGTCTAGTTACATATGTAGCACACTGGATATAAACCATAATACTTCCACCAAAATGTTCTAAAAACAAGGTTTTTATAATGGAGCAGCATTTCCATCATCATGTGTAAGGATTCACAGTTTTTCTATATTAATAAAATTAGATTTTGGGAAATAATTACTCTTGTTGTCTTGTTTCTTTGTGACCTCACAAGTTATTTATGGTCTTGCTTTTAAAGGCTAATTCTCAACTTTGAACAGTGCTCTAATTGTTTTCTTTGACACCGTGGAAGGTCACAAAAACTTGGTAAAAATTATCTAAAAATGAATATTAGATATTTAAATTACAAGAAACTGTACAGTGTTCACAAAGGGTCTTTACACATTTTCTTGTTAGAACTTTCCACTTTTCTAAATTTGAGTGGATTTCCATCAATAAGGCAGACTATAAAGCCTATGTTTGCTTTTTCTGTACTTAAATATACCAGGTCATTGCTTAAAAAAATCTAGATCTTTTGTTCTTTAAAGATTAAAAATTATGGATTGCTTCTTTTTAAGAAATAAATTCTACTACTGCGAGTGCATCTGATTAAACATTTGTACAGTTAAAACTTGAAGTTACATTTACAAAACTCACAACCCAATTTTAAAATTTAGTACAAATGAATCACAACTGATACTAAAAAGTTAGAGCTGCTGCACTTGAAGACACATCAGCTTCAGCTATCTCAATTTAAGACAGACAAATAGAGAGGAAAAGATGAGAAAGGTCCTGCTGTTGGTCAAAACATTTATTCTCCTCCAAAGGAGCTGTTGAAACCTGCTGATTAATCTGAGACTGCTGTGTGAATGTGCACTGTTATGTCCCACATGGGTAAAGTACAAAACACCGGGGGAGGGAAAATGCTGCGTTTGTTATCTGTCAAGAAGACAGGTGTTTTAGATTACTTCCAACACACACACACGCGTTTCTGCACTGGTAGGGCAAGAACAAGATACAGCAAGACAACTAATCAATAGTTCAGGGCAGAGGATGAGGGGAAAGGAGATGGAGAAGTAAGGAGAAAGGTAGAAAGAGAGAGAACAAGAAAGGAATAAACAGAGGTGAAGAACAAATGAAAGAGGGAGAAATGCTAAGTGAGCTTTCCCAGGGAGGGTTCCTCATCAATCACAGAGCTGTTAGAATAACGGAGCCACAAGAACTCCGCCATCAATCTGTACTGCACCTCAGTGTGCGTACAAAACAATAGAAAAGAATGGAATAGAAATTTCTCGCAGCAAAATAACACATACACTCTGAGGTCTTAGACACCATAAGTGGCACAATGTAATTAGAAGAAACCTGCTGAATGTGAAGAATATGCACTCATCAAGGTTCTGTCAGTTTGTTCAGTGACAAAACAAAGTAGCTAAAAGTCTCTGGCCCTGTGCAGACCTGGCATCAACATACATTCTGGCAGGTGACCTATTATGTTTCCTTGAAAAGGTCAGGGTAGGTCTTTATGGGCAATACAAAACATCTTCATTACATTTTTCGCTCAAAATTGTTCAATTAGTTTTTAGTCTGCTCAGTTCTGAGCTGTTTTAGGGACTTTTGACACTTTAACTGCAAATAAGGGTTTATAATCACACATGAAAATGGCAAGAAAAAATACACAATCATACAACTGTGTTTTTGAAAGCATTAGCAAAGCCTCCTCCATCATGATTACAGGTATGCTTGTAAAAATCATAAACCACAAAAGATAACCCATCTGAAACTAAACCAATCTATCTTTTGGTATGCTGGCCTCTGACAAACCTGAAGCTTTAGGCAGGCTTTGGAAGACTATCCAAAGGTGCCAACCAGCAGCATAATCTGTTGTTTACAGTGTGCACCTATTCAAAAAGTCCCCTCTCTGGCTGCCCGGGCTAAACCTCACCTTCACTTTCTCTCTCTGAGCCAGACAGCCTCATAACTCAAGCTTAGCTCAGGGACAGAACAAAGCTGGCACTGTGACAGAACGCCGGAAACAATGCCTCACACACCCGTGCAGTTAAACCCAAACACCACTATTCCTCCCTCCCACTCACAGCTATCTCTCCCTCAAACCCTGACACAAATATATCAGTGATAGAGTTATTATGTCAACTGTGGATGAAAGATGATGTAAAACTTGGCGCGCCATCTGTTTTTAGGTTAGGTACAGGAAGGTTTTTAGACATGTTATGACAGACGTATTTAAGGCACAGCGTTTCAAATTAGTGCTACAATCTAATCTAAGAAGCTAAAGTTCTGACGTGATGACTTAAAGAAAACCCTTGTGATATATGTTACTGAATTACTCTTCCTTCCAACATGAAGGAAAGACTAAGTACAGCTTCCTGATCAACTTTACTTGATTAAGTGAACATACACAAGTCTGACCAGCTCTAAGATCAGGAGGTTTTGCAGTTGTGTGCTAACACAATGGCACAGATAAAAGATATCACCAATGAACAAAGAGAAAAAAATTTATCTGGTGCCCATCAATCAGGGGAGGATTATAAGGCCATTTAAAAACAATTTAAGTGTAGAAAGACGCCAATCTTCCCAGGAGTTAATGTCCCAGAAAAATCACCCCAAGGGCAGACAGTACAACATTCAGAGAAATTATGAAAAACAAGGGCTGTACGACAGACTCTACAAACCTCATTTAGATTTGACAACAATAAGAGCAAGATCAGAAAAGCCTTGCTTTTTTTGTAAGGATTGCCAGGATAAAGCCTCTTCTGTTAATAAATTAGTTTAAAAATTAAAATGCACCTAGAATTGGTTTTACATGTTTTTTAGATGTCTAGGTGTATGTCTGTTTTACCCGAAACTGTCCAGTGCAAAAAAGGTGGCCAGTTAACTGAGAAAAGAATGAAACTGCCCATAAATACAAAATCATTGAGTTTAGGTTTATGCTATTTGGAATTTGTGCATTGTTTTCATCAGACATTTTTGCAGAACTTGTGAATTTTTAACTACATCTAAGCTTACAACATTTTTAGACCAGGCAAATTTGCAAAATGTATAGTTTTTTTTATGTTAAAAGAATTTCAAGATATTGGCTTTAAAAGAGGTTCTACTTCATTTTTTTATGACCAGAGTTAACGGGAAACTCATACCTGTATGTACTCCTCGTCGTTGTCTTCATCAGGCGTCCACCCATTTTCTTTATAATTGAGTCGGGCTTGATGTGGCGGCCAGTTTTTATCATGGAAACTTGAAGAAGCCATGATCTGCTCGTCTGTGATCTTTCCTGACTCCATTCCTAAGGCGTTACTGCAGTGGAAAGCTAAGCATGGGTGGGAGAGATGTTGGGAGGAAATGATTAAGACCAAAACTTATGTTTTACTTCTGAAGCACAACTGAAGACTTCAAACTTACTCTTGCTGACTTCCTTGTGCGTCATGTTGTATCGAGCAGAGAAGCCATCTTTAGCCACAGCCATGTCAGTGTGGAAAGCCAGTGAGAGGATCCCAGTGGATGATTGGATTTCAGGCGGTACTGTGGTCCCACAGTATCGGCCAATCAGAGGGCCCACTGTTAATCCAATAAGAATCCGTAAATTAACCAATTTTGCCATTAAAAATGTAATTTGCCAGAAAATTGGACACTGTTTGGCAATTTTCCTTTAAATATGAGTCAGACTCCTAACCAAATCCTCCGACTGTGTTAGTCACACAAGATATCACTCCTCCTCAGAAACATTTTCAAATCCTTTCATCCTTTAACCCACAGATTTTTCTCTATCTGTTGTTACTTCCACTATTTTATCACTCATCTCCATCACTCCCTCCAGCAGCAACATCTGCTCATCCTCCTTCTGTCTTTATATCTCTGCCTTTTATCTATCATCTTTACTTCTAGACTTAAACATTTTTACAACATGCACCATAAATGTAAGGATTTGGTATCAACTCAAATATCTATGTGGTTCCCCTGCTATCTTATTTTGGATCATGCAATGCCATAACATTAACATAAACAGGTTAATTACAGTGTTTACAGTGTTCCTTGATTATTTCACATTTTATATTGCGAACACAAACGTCTAGATTTTGTCCTGATTTTAAGTGACAGGACAACACAATGTGGAGCAGGATTCTGAAGTGGCAGAAAAATAAGATTTTCAAAGAATTTTGGATGTAAAATCTGAAACTGAGGCTACTGTATCAACCTCTCTGGATTCACTTTAGTTGCAGCTGGAACTCTTTTTAGGCTTTTTCTCTGTGAGCTTTGTACATCTAGCGACTACAATTCACCTATTATTTTTTCAAAATAGCTCAAGTTGAGTTACATAAGATGGAGAGCATCTGTGAACATCAATTTGAATATAATTTTGTGTTCAACCACTTCATTGTTACTATGGCTGTATGTTGAGACCGATTTTCTGGCTGGAACTAAGCATTCAACCCAGTCTCAAATTATCTGCAGATTCTATTTTTTCTTGTCTCCTGTTTAGCTCTACATATCGTTCCAGTTCCTCCTTAAAGACAGCATATCCAGAGCATGATGTGGCCACCAGCAGGATGTATTTCAGGTGATCAGTAATGTTGGTTTTAAACCACAAAGAGCTCTATGCCAAAAAGTTTGAATATAGTTGAAGCAGGGCACACCCTCTCATGTTTGCTACTCTTTTCTTTAAAAACAGATTTGTGCGGTGCATGACTAACAAAATGTTCTCTAACAAAATACTGAAGTCTTCACAGAACAACTGAATTCATACTGAGGGTAAATTTCACACAAGGGGTCCTTTTCAATGATTGTGTATCTTCTATTTAATTTTATTGAATCATGTTGAGCGGCACCAACTTTAATGGGGTAGGTGCAAAATTTACTTACATTTTTCAGACTTTTATTCACAATTATGCACCATTATTGTGGTGTATATAACATAAAATTTTTTTTAAATAAGCTAGACTGAAGTTTGTGGCTATAAATACTACTGCGCAACATTGCAGACCTCAGAGTCATGACAGAAACCTTTAACCATGTCAGTCACACAAGATCCCTCTCGTGTTGAGATAGAGATCTATCTTCAAATCCCTTCATCCCTTAGCCCTCAAATTTGTCTCTATCCGCTGTTACTTCCACTGTTTTATCACTCATCTCTATCACTCCCTCCAGCAGCGACGTCTGCTCATCCTCCCGGTGTCATCACCTCTCTTCCCTTCATCTATCATCTCCATCTCTGGACTAAACACGGTTTTACAACGTGCACTAAAAATGTACACGGAGTTTACGTGTTAATCCAAAGATCTAAGTGATTCTCTGTGCTGTTTTTTTTCCCTCTCTAGCAGACTGCCGTACCACAAAATGTCAATGCCTCAACGTAAACAGATGATTGTGATTCAAAGGCCAGAGGTGTGTGTGTGTGAGAAAAAGGGAGGGTGTGTGATGAGATAGTACAACATTCATCCCGCAAACTCCCAGCTCCAGAGATATACACATGAAGAGGAGGAGGAGGAGAAAAAATAGCTGGCGATCGAACAGCACTATTGATTTTTTTCCCTTCCCTTTTGGAATTGTTGGATATTTGAAATACGTCTCTTGACAATGGCAATAACTCTTTTCTTGTTGGTGGCGAGGAGCGGGGAAAACAAGGAAAAAAGACAAGCAAAACAAAGCGAAAGTAAAATACAGCGCAATTACATTTCTCTAACAAGATTTTGTGTATTTACAGCTTGCTTTACAGACAGGGCTCATCTCATTTCCATTCCATCCCCAAGGTTGATAGATGAGCCTGAAAGCAAACAGTTGACTAGTCATTTCATCTGAGGAGATAAAATCTAAGCATACCAATGCTTGTACGTACACTGAAGTAAATATAGGAACAGTTTAAGCTTATCTTTCAGTTTTCTCTCTCTTGCCTTATTTGATTTGTTGTTTAATTGAGTGAAAACTGACTTCTGAGGCTGTTTATCTCTGCTCCCATTAACTGAATAAACTGATTTAAGGCCGTCTCTTAGCATCTACTCCCTTCGCCACTGCGATTTAACCCAATGCTGTCTCAGAGTCTTTTTTCCCCACTCACTTCACCATTTTATAACTTTGAATAATGCAGTTTCACATTCATAAGAGAAAAAAAAACTAAAAAACATCACAAAATCTTGAAGTAGATTTCAATTGCATATTTTGCAGAATATTATTGCTGTGCAAAAGTATTTGTCCCCTTATAGATTTTGGAACATTTAGATGTTTCAGATCAACCAAATTTAAACATCAAAACAAGAATAACTTGAGTAAGTACAACATAAATGTTTCCAGGCAAATGACTTTCTCTTTCTGGAAAAGCTGGCTTTTATTAGCCAGCGGACCACCAGTCCACAGCAACAAGTGAGGGAGGGCAGCTCTAAAACTCTGGTCACTGTCCAGAATCTAAAAACATTTTAAATCATAGGAAGGGTGTTGCATAAAATTGTTGTGGTTTTGAAACCTGGTGTCACTTGATACCAAGCATGTTCTTTCTACGAACAAACCAAAAGTCCTTCATTTTTTTTCTTACCATTAAATTCCCTCCCCTTTCATCTTGTTTTGGAGTCTTCCTCCATTACTGTTTGCCACAGCATTTATTTCTCATTCTTTTCTTCTATTCCTTTTTCTTAAAATGTTGGAAAGAAGCAGCTTCTTTTTATTCCTTCATCCTTCATAAGCAGCATTTCTTTTCTTTTCTGCCTTGCCATTGCCCTGCAGGCTGAAGTCATTGCTACACTAAAGCTCATTGCAGGCAGCTGTAGGTTCTCCTTTCTGGAATGTTCGATTCCTCTTTGGCGATCAATTGTTCAACCTCTCCATACTTGGCAGCTGTTAATCTTTTTGATCAGCACTGTCCATTTTTAGAATAGAGGAAATTAGAAGTTACCATCAGGACAGAAGTAGCTTGAATAAAAAAAAATCTTCGGGCAAATCACCTTTCCCACTTTTCGGTCCTGCTTTCAGAAATCCTGTTTATCCTTTCCTGAAGTCAGGCCACAAATCTTCTGACCTTGATCCTCAGTCCAACATCTCTTGCTTTGTTCCTGTATTTCCAGCTGCAGAGGATTTTTTTTTTTTTTTTGCTGCCTTTCCACTAACGCTTCCAGCTCGTTCTTTTCATTCCATTGCTTGAAAGAAGACACAAGGTCTTTGCACCTTATGGATTACTCCTTGTAAAATCTCCCAATTTTTCAAGCAGCTACACCAGAAATATCTTCACCATCTCCCATTCTCCTTCTCACCTCCAATCCCTTTTGTCCCTCTGCTTAACATCTCCTATTTTATTTTCCCCTTTAAATTTTTTTCCACAACAGGTGCCAGCATCCTGCCTGTAAGCTTAGCTTTTATCTACCAACACATAGATGCTAAAATAGTCTCGGCTGTACTGCAGTCAATAAGGATGTAGGCAGGATGCTTTTTCACTGTACTGACTCAGAAGGCAGGTGAGGTAGCGCTGAACATCTCCATGAACAATATTCAATGGATTTACCAAAAATAGTACAAATATACAGTATCTCACAAAAGTATCCACTGCCCTTTAACTTTTGCAGTCTTTTTACCATCTAGCAACCATAAACTTTGATTTATTTTAATGCGATTTTGTGTGATAAATAAACACAAAATAGCAAATTTCACTATTGTGAAGTGAAAGCAGAAGGATACATGTGTCCTAAAAATGTGGCATGCAATAACACTAATATACCTAGACAAAGTCAACAAAGAGCCTTTAGAATTGAATTACTTGAGTGTAATTTAATCTCAGTACAGAAAACATAGTTCCTTGAAAGCCTCTGAAGTTTGTTTGATGCTTACATCAAGCATGGCGGTGGCAGCATAACTAAGCTATAAGAGGCTATACAGAAGTTACACTTCATAAACACAATATTACAAACTATTTTTGGTCTAGTGTCTAATGCAAATGGCTTAGTACACTTGAACTTGAAAGATGAAACTAACTTACAAGTAACTTTTCAGCATGAAATAAGAGCTTGTTTTAGTAATTATTGAATATTGATGAAAAGTACAAATTATACAGGCAGATTTAGTTTTTTTTTTTTTTACTTAAGTGGATTAAGCTACAGTGTCTGACTTTTTGATGTAAGAGCAGTAAAACGTTATTAAATAAAAGTCAAACTGCAGCACAGCTAAATAGAGATGCTTTTTTCTATTTATTTAACAAAATAGAATAAAACCATAACCATGGATCATTTTCCTGCTACTACAAAACAACTTGATAATTTGTTGGTTTATCAGTTAAAGTCATGCCGTACCTGCTGGGAGTCCATCCCACACTTCCAGCCAGTCGTACTTGCAGTCTCCGTCGCTCCCTGGCAGGGGATCATTCTCCAGGTCAAAGGTGAGGAAGGTGAGGGTGACATCCATGCTGGGCGGCACGATGATAATGAAAGAGCACTCCAGGTTATGGGGGTATTTGTCGGGGAAGCCCGGGGACTCAATGAGGCCTGAGGGACTTGTGAAATTACGAGAACAGTCTGAGCCTAGAAAGATGAGACAAAACAGAAAGGGAGAAGAAACAGAAAGGGAGAAGTATCTTAGTGGCAGAGAAAGGTCAGATTAAATTATAAAATAAGTGAATTTTTTTTTTTTTCAAGAAATTGAATACTGTGAATTTCTCATGTATGAAGTGAATGATCTTTTTATACATTTTTTTCTTTATTTGCAAGCTTGTGGGTAGATATTGAGTGATGTCATTTGAAATAGAAGAGAAGATTTGACATGAATCTGATTCTGGTGTTTTAGTGTGATGTTATAAAAGATTTAAAAAAAAAAAAAAACTTGGGGGATTCTCTTATTAGTTACTACACAGAACTTACTTTTTGTACACAGTTTTGCCAGTTTCAGAACCGATTAACTACTCTCCAGAACTCTGGAAGTAACAAGGTACTATTCAAAACTTGCATATTACTATCAGGAAATTATTAATTTTCTTCCTTGAGGCAACAGTCGCCATTTGGAACTCACTATTTTTTTAAAACATATAAGTTACTCTCTGGGAACTTACAGGGTATCATCCAGAACTTACTGAAACTTAATATTTTTTATTCAAAGCCCACAGGTCACATTCTTGGACATACAGATCACTTTTTGCATTCAGATTGTGAAAGTAACAGTTACTTCCCGTAAAGCAACAAATAGTTTCTAAAAGTAGCTTTTGCTTTGCAGAAAGTCACCTAAAGCAATAGGAAAGTCCAGCAGTCGGCACACTTCTGCTAATCTGTTAATGTGCTGTTAGTGTGCTAAATTTTCCTTAGCACTTTAGAGGATTTGCTAACTTTGAAAAAACTTTGCATGCTTAGCTTTGTCTAAATGAATGTGCCAGATAAATTCTGAAATGCTAATTTACTTGGCTGTCTTTATAAATTTTCAGTTGAATAAAAGTAAACATCTGTGTTTGGTTATCAATTGTCACATAGTTAGACATTTAGTATATTAATGCTCTTATTTTGAAGTGGGTAAAGATAGCAGTTTTAGACAGCAGCTCCTTTTCCTCTCCTCAGATCCTCTCATTTTTTTCCCCCTCAAAAATGTATTTCAAACAAGAAACATACAGAAACAATATAAAACACGGACAACACAGAACAAGATATTTATTGAATTAATGACTATGATTAGAGTTTTAGGGTTAGCGGAACTGACTTTTTAGTTAACGGTGCCCACCACCAGAAAAGTAGCTTAAGTTCTGGGAGAGTTAGCCTGCAGAAATTGGTGAAGCATGAATGGAATGTATTTTACATCACCCTCTTTTAATATTTATTCAGAAACAATAAATACCAGACAAAGAAACGGATAATCTGCAGACTGTATCATGCATGTGGAGTATATCAGTTCATGGGACCTTCTAGATGTACCCCCCTTATTAACACTCAGATTCACACACACTATAGACTGAACACAGTCGTACCAATTGGACCATTATACCGGCTTAGCCAACCATGTGTGACCAAACCCTTACTCTCTCACAGACACCCACCCACCCACCCCCAGACGCACCCCCCACACACACACGCACTACCAACACACACACTGTCTAAGCCTCTTATTGTAACCCATTTCTCCCCAGTCTGTTTGGGTGTCTGCTATTGTACTTACATACTTCCATAAATGAAGAGAAGCATGAATACATCACAAAATATTGTTTATCGTAGCAGTGGGTAAGGAGTTTTTTTTTTAATTTTGAACAACAACATCTCCACTTGCTGATTAAGGGCTTGAGATTCAAACTCAAAAAGAGCTTGGACTCTTTCTCTTTCAAATGCAAATGACTGCATTGATTTTTCATTGTGAGCGACAAGGCAGTTGGAGTCACAGCATGTCTGTGGAAGTAAAGCTCGAAAGTTAAAGACTTTAATTTGATAAGGTTGCTTGGAGATCTCCATGGAAACTAGATTTTTACACCACAAGTACAGACTGACAGACGCTATAAGCGATAACCATATGTGTCTGATTTATTTAATTTTGAACATCTTGGTTATTCAGTCTTCTGTGGTTGTAACTAAAAATATTGATGTTTTCAGCCTATTATTTTCACTTGTCTCATTTGCGTGAGCATCAGTCTTAACTACATATTGACATCTGATAATATCACAGATGGCTTTTCCACCATCAAAATGAATAAAATAATATTTTGCTGCACTTTCTGGACAGACTTGTTTTTACTATGATCTTCTTGGCAGCGGCGTGACCCCAGTCACAGACAAACACACGCTCACACATAAACACTGTTTCTTCTGCGTCTGGCCCCCCTGCAGAGGCAGTCGCTGCATAGCTAGGGGGCTGCGTGACTGTCAGTAGGTGCGTGTGTGTATGTGGAAAGTGCACGCCTGACCAGTTTTGTAGCCGGCAGCGATTTTATTCCCCTCTCATTACTTCATGTTCATAGAGCCTGGAAAAAAACACTTACTTATGCCCTCCTTTCTCCCGTCTTGTTCTGATCTGTCCCTTTGCATTGAAACTAACACCTATCACTACCTCATTTTATTTCCTATTGTGCTTCACTTATATTGTATCTGTTCGAACAGGATTACTGTGAAAGGAGAATGCTGACAGCTTGTTGCTGTATGTGTTGCTGGGTAGATCTGATGCTTATGTCTCGATCTCTGGGATTCAGGTCGGGGATTGTCAGCATGTCTTTAAATGATGTGTTGGCATGCAACCACTTTTATTTAAGTTCAAAGGATGCGACATTAAAATAAAAATAAAATAATATTATATACATATATATGGCTTTGAATGCCTAGTTTTTCTTTTACAGGAAAACAAAATTAAGATCAATCTGTTCAAAACATTTTCCATCTTTAATAAAATATATATCCCCTATTTCAAGTCAAATTTTCAATGAGATTGAAATCAGGGCTTTCTGACATCTACTCTAAAATATAAATTGTGTTCTTCTTAAGCCACTTTGTAACTAGTTTGGTGGTGTGGTTGGGGCCATTTTCTATTTGGAAGTCCTATTTGTGCCCAAGCATTATCTTCCTGGCTGATATTTTGAGATGTTGCATAAGTATTTCCACATATTGTTCGTTCATCATGATATCATCTATATTGTATAGTGCATCAATATCCCATGCAGCAAAACACCCACACAACATGCTCCCACCCCCGTACTTCATAGTGTTCTGTCCTCACAGTTTCCAGGCTCCTTCTTCTCTCTTCAAATGGGCTTATGTTCATGAAGGTCAGATAACTCAATTCTAGATTAATCGGACCACAGAACATGTCTCCACAAATTAAAATGCTTTTTCTTTTATTCTGGGGTGGATGCACACATCTTACGCCAAAATACATTTTCCTTTGGGACACAGAAGAGGTTTTCTTCCTAAAATGGTTTGATTGCTGGATATTGCTAAGTTGTTTATGCTTGCATATATTTGTTTAATCTGTTCAAGTCACAGAACAGATGAATGAGGGATCTTGAAGCATCAGCAATGAGCCAGATTTGTGGATATCCACAATTTTCCTCCTGATATTTTGGCTTTTCTGATCATCACATAACACAAGGAAGGGTTGTGTGTATTGTGTTGCCTTAAAATGTTTAATTATATTTTCCTTCATCAGGTTTAGTTGTTCTTTTGTTAAATCATGCTGGCAAAAAGTGCAAAAGTTACGTTACACGTGTAATACATTTTAAAGTTATTTGTAATAGTCTCATTATTTTGCATCATGAAAAACCTGACATTGAAACTTGAGTTTTTGTGTCTGCTCCATGTGTTAGTTTGCAGGTTTGTGTGTATGCTGTGAGCTGACGTGCACACATCCACTTATAGGTTCTTAGCAAGATAAAATCCAAATTTACAGCCCATCTTAACACACACACAAGAGCTCACCCAGAGGTTATTTACTGTAAGACACCCACTGAAAGAAATGCATTACAAGCGACCACACACAGTTCACTGAAACCAGCGTGAAAACCCACAACATTTTAGAGGTTGGGATTCCACCTGGTTGTTATTTAACTTTGAAGTATGGGCTTTTAAACTTGCCAGAAACTACCTTTCAGCATTTATTATGGCACCACAATTATTTTCTCTTTTAAAAAACTGCCTTTGCAGCTAAACTCCAACCAAGCTGCCATAAGACAATTAACAGCAAAATAATCTCACTTCCGTTTACTGAAAATTTAAACCCAGCAATATCTCACTGATGTAATTCATGAAGCTGTTTTGAAATACACAAATTTTGATAAAATTTAGCATTTCTCTGACTCTTTCCAAAGACTGTCTTCCCTCTGTGTCTACTTCTCTGAACTGCTCGACATCTCAACTTCAGATAGACGAAAATTCAAGGTGCTAATTTCCTCTACAGGACCGTGTTCTGAATGGAACAACCAGTTAAAAGAAGTTAAGAGGTGTGGATCAAAGAATGACTTGAAGTAAATTTCATGAATGATTTAATGTTTGTGAATAGCTTGAATCAGCAGCACAAAGCAAAGAGAATACACACAGTGCCAGTCAGTCAGACGTATTCTTACACTTCCTAGGAGCAGGAATCCCATAACAATTTGGTTCTTTGATTTAAATGGATGATTCGTTTTACTTTTTGACCGTACAACAAACTACTTGAATAATACTAAACATAAACATCAGGTGATCTAATGTAAATTCATTCTGAATTGTATCTAATCTACCCTGCAAGTCTAGCAAAAAAGTAATGAAATTTGCGTTTTGTCTTGTTTTTCCACCGTCTGTTTATTTCCTGTCAAATGGAGGTATATTTGTACAAAAATTGTTTTAGTGGGTTTTGTGAAAGCCAATCAGTCCTAACATCAGCCTGGTTAAATTGTCCGGAAGAAAAAAGACTGATGGTTGGAAACATATAACACTATAAAATCTACCAAGCACGGTGTCGGGTTAATTATGCTCAGAGTTTGATTAGCTACTAGTGGAGCTGGTTTTACCCACACAGCAAGTTTTAGCAAATTGCTAAAAGTAAAGCTGCAACTCAAACAGAGGACTACAGATTATTTAATTTCAATCAGACAGCTTTCTGTTCCTGATGATGAAAACTAACAGTCTAACAGTCAGGTTATTGAACATTAAACTAATGAAAACGGTAAATTTTTCTAACATGAAAAGATGTTCTCTCGCACACCATTGTACCGTGACGCAAATGTCTAAGTTTTAAGAGGCCACAACACGCTGTGATGCAGAGGAAGTAATCCTGCTATAAATGCTTGTTCTGTTTCTTCAAGCATCTCATTGTTGTTTCTGCAGAGCACCTTTGGCTGGTTGCTGGGTCAGATCTGGAACCACTTTCCTCAATGGGACCTGGAGGTGGGAGGAGGCAGCAATATGATTGGTCAGACTTACTAATAAACTAAGCTGATGAGTAGTGGGACAGAAGCGGCTAGGAAGCGCCTAAAGGCACTGGGTAGACTGTAAACAAAACCAGTTATTGGAAGGGGTTGTCACGATAACTGCCCCACCACACAGCCCACTGAGTTTCTGTGTGGAAGTGAGATTTGGTGTAGGTGGGAAATACTAAATAATAAAAAAATCTCTTCACTCAGCTGAACTGATTCATATCTCATTCGGGTCAAAAGCTGCTGCCCACAGGGTGCAGTGTTAATTTTAGATTAAATATTTAAGTATCCAACAGTTCTGGGTCACTTTGAGTTCAAGTTTAATTTGCAGGATTAAAAGTAAAATTAGAATATGTCCCTGCAATGTCTCCTTGTGAGCCAAAAATACATAAAAAAAAACTGCGTGTTTGCATGTGTGAACTAACATTTGCGTGCAGACATGCAAGCTGCCCCGCATTTGTCAGTAACCATCCAGCCTGCATCAGTGCATTCAAGTGTGCATGTATGCGTGCGTGTGTGCACATGCATGTGTCGAGTTCTGGGTCACAATAACAGCTGGGGGAACACTGCCCAGACAGTGAAATTTGATTGGCTATCACATTCTCATGTCTGGCATCACATTGGCTGGAAATTTACTACTGTTTCTATAGTAACAGGATTGTAAACAACAACAAGAAAGGCATGCCTATTTGATTTACCATTGTTTATGTGTATGTTTGTGATTTTGTTATACGCCATTTGTATTTGTGTCCCTGTATCTATAAGTCTGCTACATAATTACTACATTGTATATTTGCGAGCCCTAACCCAAACTGGCAAACCTTCCCAGTCCTCCCAGTAACAGACAAGAGTTGTGACAAAGACAAAGAAGAAAATTCACTGGAGGGGATGATGGGAGCAAAAAAAGACAAAGCCATTAACTAAAATAACAACATCGCAACACATGATGCTGAAACAAAGTGACTTTGTTACAGCAACGACTCATTGTTTCCAGCTCAAATGCAGTGGAAATCAGACAGATCAGTTTAATGGTTTTCACACCGATTTATGTTTACAAGAGTTCCTGTTTTAGGCCACAGAGAGCACTTTTTAACCAGTAAACAGCTTTCTGGGAAAGACACTTCTCACCAGTGTTTCATAAAATATAAAATGTCCAAAAGAAAAAGAAAAGAATAATAATAAAAGCTTAATTAAATCTCCAAGCTGTTGGATATTCATTTGCATTTAGACCCTTTGATTCAATATTTTGTAAAAGCTCCTTTCGTTTCAAATATAACTTCATTTTTGGGGGAGTCTGTCTCTACTCTTTGCACATGTAAAGACTTTTGCCCAAGGTGGGGATGTTAGTTTCCCACCACACTATGTCTGGACCATTCTTAAACATTAATGTGCCATGATCATAATTATATAGATTTAGCTCTGGTTGTATGTTTACAGTTATTGCCCTGCTGGAAGATGAATCTCTGCCCTAGCCTCAAGAAGTTTTGCAGCCTCTAGCAAGTTCTTTTCTAGGATTACCCTGTATTTAGCTCCAACCATATTCCTATCAACTCTGACCATCTTCCCTGTCCCTGCTGAAGAACCACCATGCTTCAAGGTGGGGACGTTAGTTTCCCATCACAACAAGCATTTGTGACGCTCCACAGCAATACAACAACAAGTTGGCGAAGTACAAATGGGAAAAAAAAAAAAGATATAACTCACCAATTTCTGAGAAAACAGTGATTTTTGGGTTTTTGTAAAATATATAGTTGAAGTCATGAAGAAACCACCCCATGCTTTAAATAACAGTTTCAAAGGTTTTAAAATTGTAACTCTTTGAATTTAGAGTTGTGTTAACAGAGTAAATCTGAACCGTTTCGGTGGGTGTGGTAGGGAACTTAAAGCTGATTAATATACCAGGCTTTATTGGCTATTCATGCACTTTTGTTTTGGTTTTGGCCAATAATGTGCAACATTATTGAAATGCCTTGCTGCTGAAATGTGCTATACAAATAAAATTTGAAAATAAATAACACATGGCTCATTAACATTACCAACACTTTTTGGGCTGTCACTGAAACCCCCCTCCAAAAAAATTGGGGAGTGCTAAAATTGAAAGGGACGTATTTTCTTCATTGGAAATCCATGCTTTCAGAATCTGTAAACAACTCAAAACGCCCTGGCGAGACTTGTTCATGTTTTTGTTTTTTTTCATGGCCAGTCACATTTTGAATGTAGGCCAGAATTTCATTTTATGGTCTCATCTAACCAGAGCACCTTCTTTCACATGTTTGCTTTGTTCCCTAGATGGCTTGTGGCAAACTGCAAATAGGACTTCTTTTGGATTTCTCCAAACAATGCGTTTCTTGTTCCTATGCTTCCACAAAGACCATGTTTGTTGAGTGCGTGACTAAAAGTTGTCCTATCAAAACATTCTCCCACCTGAACAGTTCCTCCTGAGTTACCAAGTGCCTCCTCACTGCTTCTCTGATTAATGCCTCCTTGCCTGATCTGTCAGTTCAGGGGGATTTTGGATATCAGAGTACAGGAGGCCGAATTAGGAGTAGGAATTTATTGTATTGTTTCTTGTCAAAATAATTCTGATTTATCTTTGTCACAATAAAATCTAATTAATAATGCTTAAAACCACACAAAACTGTATTGTTGGGATTGTTACTTTTATTAATTTTTCCACAGTTTTTTTTTCAATGAGAGCATCATTCCATATTAGATTTGAAAGTATGATTAAAGAGTTGCATGAATCAGACTTCTCTATGAAAGTAATGTAGCAATAAATAGATTGTATCACTTTTATTGTTACCACAAAATATTGTGCTAAAATTTTTATTTCAAATCGCTCACCCCTAGGATGAATAAACAATGCAAGTCAAACTTTGTAGGCTTTTTACTACACAATTATGCACTGTTTGTGCTGAAATCTTATGAGAAGCCCACAAAAACCTTAGACAATAACTATTGACAAATACAGCTTTATTGTAAGAGCTGGCTTCTTGGAAGCAAAATATTAAAAGAAATCCACAGTGGACCAAGACACAACAACATATTTTATATTTAAAAGGTTCACGGTGAGGCTGGACAATATTTGCGACTGGCATACATTTCCAACAAAATTCACCCACACAACCAGACGTTCGGCTGCACCTTCCAGGAAAACAAGATCCTGTTAGCAGTGCAGCAACAGCTTGAATGTTCCAAATGGCTCCATCATTGGTGCCAGAGAGGGTCGGACACCAACACAAAGCTCTACAGTTAGAAACGAATAAACAGTGATCCTGTAAACACCATGTTTCCTCTGCTGATGGTGAGCTAAAAATATGGACTATTATTTAAATGAATGTACTTTCAAGCAAGACGCTAGAAAGCGGCAGACAGACTTGTTCCAAATCTTATTAAAGCTATTTATGAAAAGAGAATGACATTCTTCCCTGCATATGACTGTAATCTACAGCCATAAAGCTAATGATCGAAACAATAAATAGACAAACTAAATATGCTTAGACAAGCAATTTGAAGCAAACAGAACAGAAACAGAGCAGCAAATCTTTATGATAAACTTTCTGTTTTATTTCTGTAGTGATTTTAGGTTATCAATTTAAATAAGATGATTTATAAATTGTCCTTTCTTTCTCCTTGCAGTTCTTTTTGTTCTTGGGGTGCTGGTGTGTGAATATTGACACCAGGCTTGTTTTAAAGTCCATCAGGTCTTAATTTACATATCAACAACACACACTTATACAAATTCGCTCAAGAAATCCCCAAAGGTTGGTGCCAGCAAGTGAGAAACACCAACAACCACATGTGTTGTGTTAGTAACCTCAGCCCTCTGTGGGTGTGCGTGTGTGCGCGTGGGTCCCAGGGGAATGGGAGCTCAGGACTCAATTAGGCCGGTATGTGAGGAATGCTTTCAGAAGGAACGGGACAAGATGGCTGTGAGGCCGCCACTGTTCGCCTCTGTGTCTCACTTGCCCTTGATCTCAATTGGACTCGCTTCAGCTGACCCATGGTGGCGTGAAGGGGAGCCATGTCAGACATGTATACTTATATACACACACTAAGTGTCATGATGTGAAGAAATGACCTGCCTGGACATGCTGGAGGGCCCTCAGGGGTCCTCCGCTTTGTCTCCTGATGCCTTCCCTCTGACTCCATTTACACCAGGGAGATAAACAAGGCCTGATCACCTAATGAAGCATGTTTAGTCCTCTTGTAGCTTGTTATGATAGCCTCTTGTAAGTTGCATTGTACTCATTAATTTACAGTAAAAATTCTTCATTTTTTCTGACTGAAAAATTTTAATTCCTTTAAAAAAACTAATATTTTGCCACAATTTATGACAAATTTCCTTGTTTATTTTCCACAACAATAAAACTTCTGTGTTTATTCACTTTAAGGTCACAGAAATGTGTTATAATACCATTCTTATGATTATTGCCTAACGTGTTTTGGGAGAGGTGAGCAGAGCCGGATTTACAACGATGTAGGGCCCTGGGCTGAACCCAGTTTTGGTGCCCTATCCACTAAGAAAAAAAAATTTTTACTCATGCAGATTACAGTATATTTGTAAAAATGTGCTGTAAAAAAAAATCAAAAATCGGAGCCCTGGACTACTGCTTCAATAAAAAGTTTAGGTAGCTTTGACTTACCTGTTTTGTGTATTTCATAGCGCAGTGAGAAACCAGCCCCCTGCTGGGCGTAGTCCGACACAAACTTGATGTGAAGAGATGGGCCAGACGATATGATTGGTGCAGGGGCAATGTTGCTGCAGTGCTTTCCCAGAAGGTCAGCTGACTCCGAGTTCCCATCATGGATCTCTACATAGTCATACCTGCCAAAGAGAAACGTGTTCTGATAAATCAGATCTATTAAGATGGAATAATTGGACTGTTACTATGAAGAGGAGATGGATGGATAAAGTTTCAGATTAAACTCCAAAATATCATTCCTCATGCCTAAAACATTATGTGGTCTTTTGTTGGGAAAAAAATGCTTATCATTTAAAAGTACATTCTAAAAAACCATGAAAGACAAACTCTCAATAAATGCAAGCAAGCAGACAGGATGCTGGGAATTGTTTTCTACTATAAAAGGACTTTACTGACAAGAAATCTATTTCTATTCCTGTTTCTTTCATGTTTTTTGACAACAAATGTTAAGGTCTATCTGTGGACTCACAGCAGGAGTGCTGCCTCTGTGTCTGGATACCAAAGGCACACCTGCCTGCTTCTAAAATAGCTTCCTGGGAATAAATTCCTGGACGGAGTTATAAAGGAAGGCTTTAACGTTTGATTTTAACTGAAACATGTTCCTTCACAATTAAGGGTTTTTCTTAAACTAAAGCAAAAAGTTTGGGGTGAACTTTACCTGCATGCTTGTTTACAGCATACCAATCACTCCTGACCACATCAGTGCTGAATAATTTTTCCCGCTCTGATCTTCATGCATTTTACTGAAGCTTGTACACCCTTGAATTCCTGCGCAGTTAAAGAGCTACTTATGACTTTATTGCTGTTAAAAATATCATCCACCAGCAACTCTGGTCATGAAAGTGACTCACCATATGAAGGTATCATGTGCCTCTGGATAATAAAAGTTAAGCTCATGGTAAGCTGCTGCCACATTGCACACTTATTAAAAATACACGAATATGAAAAGGGTGATAATCTTTTCACTATTTGTTAACGGGCGTTTGTTACACCTCCCCTTTTTTAGAAGCAAACATGTTCATGCTGGAGTTTTACATGCGAGTAGAGAACTAAACCATAGTTCTAGAAAGTTTATGCCATTCAGACCAGATTGGAAAAGAAACTACAGTCAGAAAAAAGAGGAGACAATGTGGACAAAGAAGATTTGTCCACATTGCAAATCTTCTTTGCAGAATTAAACAGATTGATGCAAAATGTCACAGTTTGCACAGTAACAAAAGGTTGTATCCTTAACAACCAATTCATAGTTTATCTGCAAAAAAAAACTTCACTTGATATTTAGTTACTTTTTAAAATCATTCCATTTAATGTATGTAAGAAACACAGGACTCAGCTCCAAACCAAACTCAAGTGCAGGAATGTCTTTTTCCACTGTCTTCTCCTGAATTATAATATTTCACATACTAACTGGGTCTCACTGACCTGTTTGCTTGAGATAAGCGCACTTCTCAAAGTGATCCTTTTATAGACATTCATAGACACAGACATACATACTTTCTTAAATCTTTTTGGAATCAGAAAAGGTGCATTCACCCTGTGTTTCAATTTCATCACTATTTTATTCAATTACATAACTACATGGCAGAAACTTTTCTGTATTTGTTCACTTTTGAGTTTGAACTTAAATAATTTCAGCAAACAATATATTTTACTGGGACAAGAACATTAGGTAATCCTTGAAGTATTTCTGAAACTGAGGTATTTTATGCATCTTTACTTTTATTGACATTAATATGCATGGGAAAGAAAACACAAAGTTATGTTGTTTTTTCTGATCAAGCAGTATTTCTTTTATGCATGACAGGTAAATTCACATTTTCACATGTATAAAGTGATCATTCCTGTCATATCAGAAAAACAGTACAGATATCCGGCGTGAACTAAAAACCCACCAGATCACTGATTGCTTTCTAAAATGTAGCCAAGAATAGATGTTTTAGCTGAGCCTCTATCTGTGTGTGAGTCTCTGTTTGTTATCATCCTCCTGTTTGTGTCTGATCTGACAGGTGAGCAGCCTCCCAACATGATGAGGGTCACACACCTCTTTCCCTCCCACCATGTTTCAGGCAGAACCCCCCACCACCACCAGATTTATGGTGCAGACCGTCACTGTGCAAGCATGTGTGTGCTTCTGCAGCCAAGTGTGGGTGCGTGAGTGTGTCACAGCTCCTGTCATACATTTCCTAAAACAACGTCTCATTGTCGTGACAGCTACCCACACCTCTTTTGTGCAATGACAACTCCTTCTCTAATTATTCTTCATTGTGCCGCTTGTTACTTTTTTTCTAGTTTTTCTGTAAATTAATCTTGAGCTGTTTAACACATAAAATTAGCTCCGTCTAAAGGTGAAAAGGCAAAACTTATAGCCAACGAGCTTTAAAGGTGGCATATTGTGCTTCCTTGAACAGGTTAGGATGGATCCATGGGCTAGATAAAAGATGTTCATAACATTTTTGGACAAAATCATTCTCATAAAATTAGATTTTAATCTGATCAGTTCTGCCTGTTTGTGACTCATTTCAGAATAAAATTTTTAGATCCTCTTGTCACTTTAAATCCAAACAGTCTGCTGCTCAACTCAATGTTTACACTCACACATGGAAATGAATGCTAACAGATGCACAATCATACATCTTTGAAAAGCAGACATGGAGCCTCCTGCACAACCAATAAGAATGCAGCAAGAGGTTTCTGAATGGTAAGTAAACAACAAAACACTTGCCTTTTCCAGCACCATTGTGCATCGCATAGAGAAGTAAAAGCCAGCTTAACAAACATGCCGGAGCTCAACTTGAGGAGCTAGGTGACAAGCTGGACTTCAATGGGGTTGCAAGGTTAGAGGCAGTGTTGTAGTACTCGAGACCAGTTTTTGATGGTCTCGGTCTCGTCTCAGACTCGACCACATTTGGTCTCGGTCTTGTCTCGGTCTCGGGCGCTGAGGATTTTATTTCAAGACCAGTCAAGACCGCAACTGTAGAAATATCACTAAACTTACAGCATACTGTCCAGTTTATTTAACATGTTTGTTTTCACTGGATGCAAAATGCACCGATTAAAATCCAACAAGTCACTCACTGCACTGAATTACTGTGCGCAGGTGTTGACTAATGTATCGCATATATGGGACAACACTGTGTCCAAAAGTCTGCAATGTAGTGATGAGACATTCACGAACGATCCGAGTCTTCAGAACTTCTCTTTACCAAGAAGATAGAACTCGAGGCAGGGCCGGCCCACGGAGCTGATATTTTTTTTGTAATAATTTATGTCATTATAATATCAAAAACACACAATTTCACCAAGAAGAGATTTTTTTTTTTACAATAATATATATTTGATAATGTATGTAGAAATTATTTTACTGATAAAAAGAAAAAAAATAATTGCTCTTGGGGTCACGGTAGGTACCGCACTCTTTGCCGGTAACATGAGCTGCCGTGCAGAGCGCATCCAAACATTCAAAGCTCCGGTCAGAAGCTAAGTAAGCAAAACAATGTCTCAAAAAAGGACTTATCCTTCAGGGAGGAAGAAAAGAAAGAGGAAGAATAGAAAAAAAGCCAAGATAAAGTTTGTTTTAATGTCCCTTGGTAATGTAATGTAATGCAAAAGATTTGTCAAGCTGCTAATAGAAAACTTGCTTGAACGGTCCAGTTCAACAGCCAAACATTTATGCTAAGGTCTTTGTGTTTGTGTGAAACTGAGTTTAAACTTTAAATGAGTTGATTCTCATGCTTGGCTCTGTATATTTCTGAGGTATTTTGGCTTCAAAACATTATCAAACATTTGATAATAATTAAAACTTCTCAATGCTTGACATTGTCTAGCAAAATGTTTTTACGTCAGGCTACAAACATGTGAAAAATATGAATTTTACCTAATGTGTCCCCTTTACAATTTATCTTTTACTCTACACATTGAATCAGAGAGAGGGCACACAACTATATCCACATTGCTTTCTCCACATCTTGGAGAAGGACGGGTGTCATCCTCACATTTAGATTTATGCCTTTAAGAATAAACAAACCTGACAACTTCTAAGACCTCCATTCACACAGCCTGTTCGTGCTGATGCATACAAAGCTTGTGGTTTTATACAAGGTTCTTCTGAGGGGTTTGAGGTTTCCAATCCATGCATGCGTGGGAGGTACACTGCTTCTAACAAACTGTTAAATCCCATCATCGCTCCTGTTTTTGGCTCTTCTTTCCCCAAATATACTCCACTGTAGCCAATCCCTGATGTACCGAGACTCGCCAAAGGGCACCAAAGACCTTCAAATTTGATTCTCCCACCCTTTATCCCCTAAAATGAATCTACTGAAAACAAGTAGCAAGGTTTTTAGTGATTCTTACGTTAAATGGAGAAACGAAACACGTTAAATCCAAAACAAATTGTAAGGGCAGGTCAGAGCCAGCGAGACAGTTTGGATTTTTGGAGATCCATTCATCTGTGTTTGTGGAATTGAGTTGAGTTCTTTTAGACCATGAAAGCTTATAAAAGTCTGTCAAATGAACTTTCACACTTCCTGTATTTTTAAAGGTCAGAAAGATGAGGGCCACCGAAAAAATAAATAAATAAATAAAAAATTGTTTGAATCCTAGAATTCGGAGTTCTTCTTTTCTTAGATTCAGAATTGTTTAAATTGTTTATGCACCATCAGGCAAATCTAGTCTTAAAACTTGAATCTGCCAAGTAAATATGGGACAGGCAGGGTTACAAATCCTATGACAAGGAAGTAGCCCTTATGATTAGTATTTTTTTTTTTTTCATGTAGACACAACATAATTGGTATACACTTGATCATTTTCGGTTATTTTTTTGGATTTTGACATAAAAAAAAAAGTCAGAATTCTAAAAGAAAACAAAGTCAGATTAAAAATAAAAAAAAAAGAATTCTAAGACTTAAATCAGATTTTTTTAATTAAAACTCTTAGTCTCATTTGACCAAAGAAAACTGTCCTAGTTAAATCCCTTTAAGAAACTTGACACAATCAGGCTTGTTAGAAAAGAAAAGCTTTTCCCAGGTAAATCTTCCTAAACACCTAATGGCTGTTAAGGAGACATGATGCTGTTCTCCTGTAGTGATTTTGGAAATGTTTTTACCTCACTGACCTGATAGTGTGTGTCAACCAGGCGTTACAAAGTAACGCGTTACTGACGTCGGACCACTTTTTTCAGTAACGAGTAATCTAACGCGTTGCTATTTCAAATCCAGTAATCAGATTAAAGTTACTTATCAAAATCATTTTTGCGTTACTACCTTCTTTAGTTATTTAATTGTATTTCCTCTACGCGTCTTGTCGACTGACCGACGTTTCTATGCGACAGAAATGTAAACAATG